>RJWJ010017907.1:0-32520 GCA_004363605.1 Indri indri
GAGAAGTCTAAGTGTTGCAAATCTATCCCAGGAGAAGGTGACAGTCACACCAAATTCTGTGCCCTTCCCAACCTGAGATGTGCTATGCCAATGGTTCTCTGCAAGCCTGGGAATGATTATGTCCATGATCCTTATTAATTCAACTCATCCATGACTGTTTTTACATAGTTTAAAGCTAATTGGCCAGCTTCCAATAGTTCTGGCTCAAGAAGGCTGGAGGTCAAAGGGATACCATTGTCAAGAAATACTGTTGTCCTTTTTGTATGCTTTCAACTGGACAGAAATGCTAAATTGATTAGTGTTTATCACGTGATGATTTCTACTGACTTTGTATTTTGCACCAGTGTTCAGCTTCTGGTGCATATTTAATTGGAGCTAATGAGATCCCAAATTGCATTTCTTGGTGTAGTCACAAACCCCTTCATAATAACTCGAGGTCCCCAGAACAAGTCTATCTTTGGGCTCAAGATGACACCTGTCTTAGGAGGGCTGACTGGATTTATTTGGGTTTCTCTGTACTGTTGTGGCAGCCCCGGGGAAGCCCATCAACAGTTCTAGAGTGTTCTTAGCCTATTAGGCTACTTACCTGCTACTCACATGAGGACGGAAGTGGAACTACAGGCCAATCACAGCCTCACCAGGAGGCCCCACTGGGCCCAGAAGCCTGGGTCGCTGCTTTTCTTACTCTCTTCACTCTTTCCATCCCCCCAGCTCTAGCCCCAAACCAACCTTGACATTTGTGAAATACCCTGCTAATCTCAGAATAGATGATCACTAAGGCTATACAACATACAATATTAGGCATAGAAACCAAGGGAGGCAGAGGGGAGGCATCTTAAATATAATATACCCACATTTCAAAGCAGTGTGTTATGTAGGTGACACATGTGGAATAATCTAGCAAAGTGTTTGACGGTGGTTTCCTTGCTTTTCACCTCTAAGGTAGTCTAAGAGAGCAAACTGGGGAGAGGACAAGAGGGAATTTTCTTTTATACTTGGGTAAGAAATTTGAATGCAATGAGCTCTGCACACATACTCAACACACGCACACACACATCCCATAAGCCAACTTGTCAAAGTCTACATGCACAGACCATTAGAAGGAAAGGATGTAAGACTAGTTCCCTGGGTGGTGGGATGATAGGCAATTGCACTTGCTGCTTTTCTATATTTTTTTAGTTACCAGATTAAGAAAAACAAGTTCCTTAAGACCCACTAGGATTTCAGATCAAAATAGATTCAAGCGTTTGGTTAGAGAGTGCAAAGACAAGGGAAATGCAGATGACAAGCTTTGTTCCAGAAGGCCTGGGGTCAGGGGAACAGAACTTGCTAAAGTGCGCGTAACTCACAGACTCTAATCTGAAGGACCCAGGACGACATTTACCAAGACACTGAGTTCCGAGCTGGTCATGAGCTCTACCAGCCTGGGCAGGACCCCGGTGTTGACTACTTGGCCGATGCGCTCATTGCAGCCATCAGTGAGGTAGGACAGGGCCCAGCAGGTGTCTGACAGAATCTCACTGTCTTGGTGCTGCAGGAGGTAGAAGAGGACGGGCAGCATTTGCTTCACTGCCTTCTCGCAAGGGTACGGGTTCTTGTTTCGGCACAGGTTGGACAAGGTCCACGTGATATTCCGCAGAAACGTGATCTGTAACAAAAAGACTGCTTCCGGCACCAGGTATAAAGGAGAGAAAATGCAAACAGCAGCGTGCTCTTACCATCTCTGATCAATATTATTGATCAGCATGAACCAAAGCTTTCGAGCTTCAAATAGAAACTTGTTCTAGGCAGTGAAGTGTATTAGGGACACAGAGAATGAGCTTTCTATTCCACATTCGCGTGTTAGATGGAGGTTTCCGTGTATGCATGAAAACGTCCTTCCCCACTGTACTCAATGCATGACCTAATTTCATGTTTCATTGACAAAAAGATCAAGCAGGGGTTACTCGGTCTTCCCACCAGTCTATAATTCTACCAGCATTGTCAGCACCATATTTCTGATCTTCTATTCAAAGACCGGTCTTCCTACCCTGCCTCTGGATTCAAAAGTTTGGTGACTCGCTAAAGCTTCCCAAATTGTTCAAGCCACTGGTTCCTCCCCCTATTTCTTTGTAGTTAGTGGTGGCGATCAGCTCCTTCCAGGTCACCAGACTCAGCAGCTGCTTCTCGGCCCTAAAGTTTTTATCCCTCCCAGTCATATCTAGTAGTCGGCCATTTCCTTTTGAAAAAGCCCTCCCTGGCATCTATGACACCAAATCTGGTTCTCTATTGCCAAATGGGCTGCTGCTTCTCAGTTTTCTTGGCAGGCTCTGCCTGACTTCTGAACGTTAGGGACCCTAGGCCTCAGTCCCGGCCCTCCTCCCACTCTAGGTCAGGGGTTGGCAAATTTTTTCAGTAAAGGGCCAGATAAGTAAACAGGTTCAGCCTTGCAACTACTCAACTCTGCCCTCGTAGCGGCGGCCAGGTCGGGTTTGCTGACTCCCGCTCTAGCTAACCTGACCCAGCTGGATGGTATACGCACACACATCGTGTAGAATGGCGCATCTGCTGCAATCGTGTCTCTAACTCGCCTCAACATCTGCAACTAAAGCTCTGATTCCTTTTCCCTCTATCCTCCCCTTTCTCTGGGATGACAGCCACCTGAACAACCTAACCTGCAACCTGGGAGCATCCTTCCTGCTGTCTCTCTCACGTCTAGCTCAACGGCATCCCAGCCCCACCTCTTTGCCATCTCCCTCTGCTGTCTTCCTACAACTGGCAGCCAGAAGGGGTCTTCTGGAAGATCAGGCCACTTTACTTCCTGCCTTGAGATCCTCCAAAGGCTTCCCATTTCCACCAGGATGAGTCTAAGCCCTTTGCTCTTCTTGCCACCTTACTCTGCTCTCTCCTTGCAAACGCCTTTGGTCGTGGTTGGCCACCTTCTGGTTCCACCCTGTCAGGTTTTTCCCACCTTGAGGGATTTGCACATATTCCCTTTGCTTCTCCTCATTTTTGAGGCCAATTTAGAATCCAATTCCTAAACTAGAGAGTCCTCTGTTGCTACCACATCAATCGACCTTTACTCTAAGCCTCAAACTTAGACCCTGTTCACCATGAACAGAGCTGGTAAGCCCTTAAATCTGTCTGTACTCCTTGAATGAAGGTCTTTGTCAGCTACTTGTGCAGGATGGTAAGCTTTGAAAAACTTTAATGGACTTCTTCCAATGCCCCACAAAGAAAGATCAGTGCCTACTGGCCCTGAAGGACAAATGTGGGTCAATATTTACCCAAAATGATACTCTGTTCTCAGCCTTGTTTTTAAGTGCTGTCACAGGGGCCAGGCAGCAGCCACATGACCTAGCATTGATTTGGAAGTATTTCTCCCAATTTCTTGACCTTGAGAATTTGTTTACCTAGCTGGGTTTTCTCATTTGAAGACACTCACTGGTATGGTTGATGAAATCAGGGCCAGCAGATGTGGGATGGCATTGCTCGAGATAACGATGTCTCTGAACTCTGGGCCGTCACCTACAAATAGATCAGAAAGTGACATTCAAAGAGAGAACAAAGAGAATCTGAAGTGTCTAACTAATTTTTTTTAAAAGTCTGTGCAAAGGGCAAGAGACTGAAACTCATTCCCAGGTTTGGCAAGTAGATAGTACAGCCATGTATTAGATTCTGGGTCTCCAAGGTGTCTGTTGGGTGGGCAGTCCTGACATGACACACAGGTACCACAGCAGCACTTGCTATAAGTAGAGGCTATGGACACAAAGGAGCCAGGCAACTTGGCCTGGTGGCCCACTCCATACACTGGTGGCATTTCACAGCATGGTTCTCAGGAAGAAAAAGGCTAGTGCAGACCAAGTTGTCTTCTCGGAAGACTTTGGCACGGGGCAGTAACTTTCTAATGTGGCTCAGGGCAAAGCCTGGGGATCAATAAGTACTGGCAGTCAGCCATCTGCTACTTTGGCTAAGAGACCAACTTTAGACCCTGGAAGTCTCAGTTCATGTTCAACCATCAAGGCAAGGCAGAAGTCACATCGTATCACCCAGTCTTGCCTGTTCCTTACTGCACCAAGCAAAATGAGAGACAACGTCTCTGTAATAGGTGCTTTCCTTCTGCAAGCATTTTTAAAAGCAGTTATTTTATATTCTGTTTGCAAATTCCAATATCTGAAGTCCTTGGAGGGTTTTGTTTCTGCTGACTCAGTCGTGGCGGGTTGTTGCTTCTCTGAACTTGAAATTGCTAATATTTGGCTGATCTTAATTTGTCAAAATCCTGAGAGTCCCAACTGAGTTTTCCCCAGAGAGCCACAGGATTTATGTCAGCCAGGAATCTGGGGGTTTCCAACCCTATAGCACTTTTTAGCTAGTGCTTGCTCAGACCATGCAGGGAATATAGCATCAAGCCTCAAATCCATAAAGGGGGTCTTGTGTTTTCAGGGAACACATTTTAGACCAAGCTAAGGAGACTTCTTTTGTATGTTCCCTTTTGAGTCCTTTTAGGGTCCTGGGTTATGTAAGGATCTTTCATAAACCCCCATGCTGCATGGGCCAAAGACTTGTCTTTTGTTTCTGAAGCCATAAAGCCCTGAGGCTGTAGGACCCTGGCATTGGTAGATGTCTCCAGGAAGCCCGTAGCTTTAGGATGCCCTGGATCATCTGGTTTTGGTTTCAATGTTTGGCCTCTGAACTTGGCTCTGGATTTTGAAATAGGTACCTTTCCCAGCACTTCTAGATATTTATACTGGGGAGGGTTTCCATAATATCGAGTGTACCATACTACCCAAAGACCTCTCACAGTGCGCTGCATGCCTGGCCCACTGTTTCTTAGCCCACCTGGGGGAGAGTCTTACCAGCTATATTACCAAGAGCCCACACTGCCTGTTCAGACACAGTCACACTGGGGGAAGACAGGAGCCCAACCAAGGGCTGGACAGCTCCCCCTTCCACGACAGCTCGGGTCTGCTCTGAAGTTCCTGAAGCAATGTTGGTCAGAGCCCAGGCTGCTTCAAACTGCAAACAGGGATAAAGTGACGACTTCAGAAACTCCACCAGCCTGGGAATGAGCCCAGCTTCAACAACCGATTTTAGAGGGGGGTTCGTTTCCCGGGATAGCATTTTCCTATGCAATGAAAGAGAGAAGAGGGGAAAGGTCATGTGAGGGATATATTAAGAACCTTCTTTGTAGATGGTCTTGGCATTCCTAACTACCAGATGAGACAAACCAGAGCTACTTAATATCCCAGAGTTCAGCCTATAGCATTTTGCACTGATAAAGCAATATTTTCCCCCTTAGATATTATCTACAAGCTGAAATTCTTGTAGAGGCCAATGTAAATTAAGCAATTCATCTCTGACAACACATTGCATCTTTTAAATTGCCTTCAAGGATGGTGTAGAATAGCAATTTAATCTCACTTTTGGATGGAATAGGCTTTTCCTGTATTTTATGGGCATTTTGCCAATGCCGAGAAACCAATAGGCCACTGGAGCTCATTTCTAGCTAGGAAACTGTAAACAGCAGAAGTCTGTTTGGAGATACCTGGCTGCCTGGGTGGCCTGGAAACACAGGACTGGATCTGAGCTATTCACACCTTTGATTATGTCACCCAGAGTGAGGCTGCCCTGCAAGGAGAGACACATTCAGGTCAGATTCTCTGCCAAAAGGAATCATAAACATCACCTAGTCTAGTCCTTCATCTGATTAAAACAGGCTGGCTTGAACAGGGTGCACCATCCTGCATGCTGTTCCAGATTACGGGAGGGAAGAACATTTGGGGGTCCATAGGTCTCACAAATCTGTGAGACATTCTTCATGTTTAGGGAAGAAATAGTTCCAATCATCACTTGGGTCCCCAGCACGTTTTTGTTTTTTTTTTTTTATCCCATGTAGTGAGAACGTGCTTGAGGATATCAGAAAAAATGGCAGAATACGGACCTCCAAAAATTCTCTCCTCTTTAAAATCGATGAGGAAACTGACAAAAATTGTCAGAATCAACTTTTTCAGAACTGTAGAAATTGACTAAAGTTTGGAGCAATTTGTTTTATTCAGTCCAGGAAGTGTTTATTTGGGAAAAACAGCTGAATCTCAGTAAGAAGAGCAAGAGCTTTGTGGTATTTTGACTTGCCCTATTCCCACCTCCCCTCAGCTCCAGGATAGTCTTGAAAACCAACAGTCCACAATCATTGTGAAGAACCAACAGCCTAAGAGAGGCAGAATGGGTAGGTGCTCCTTTAAAGCTTCATTCCCAGAGAATTATTAGTTGACCTGTCTAGTTGAAAAAGACCCCACTTGTAAGACTCTCTATTTTATTTGACTCAGAGCTCACTCAATGTGAAAAGTCTTTTCCCTAAGAATGTTTGTTGAAAACAATTAGAGGAAGTTGTTTAACATCACAGCTACCTGAGAGGTTGGATAACAGTTGAGACAAACAATAGGCCAACCAAAAAACTTAAAGGGAAAATCTGGGGAATGAGATGTTAATTAGGGCTTTGAAAGCTCTGACATAGGCCATGTGCATATACAGGGCTATGCACATGCTCAAAAAACTGAGAGGACCCTGAACTCTTAGCTCGGACTGACCTTGAGGCTCTGTGCAAACAGAAAGTAAAGCCAACTGCCTGGCTGAGTGTTGAAGGCATGCCCTGACATATGCATAGAGATTCTTGGCAAAAATTGGCATTTTTTTTTTCTTTTTGTTTCAAGTGTTAAAGTAAATCTCTGTCCAATCATTAGCTTACCACTAATGCAAACTGTGCAGAGACTTAGTGGCCACACATGACAAAAAAATACAGATTTTACAGAATTAGTTCAGAAATCACTGAACAAATACCACCACCCAGCAACAACAAACTTTGGGGCAAGGGGCAATATGATATCCAGAGTTGTCACACTGTATTATTTTAAATGACTAGTTTTCAATGAAGAAATTATGAGATATGTAAAGAAATAAGTATGACATACACATATATACATAGGAAAAAAGGAATCATTAGAAATGGCCTCTAAGGCCCACATGTTGGACTTACTAGACAAAGACTTTAAATATGTTCAGAGAACTATAGGAAATCATGACTAAAGAACTAAAAGAAAGTATCAGAATGATGTCTCACCAAATGGAGAATACTGAAGAAGAGACAGAAATTATTAAAAGGAGCCAGATAGAAATTCTGGAATTAGCGAGTACAATAACTGAAATGAACAATTCACTAAAGGGGCTGAACAGCAGAATTAAGCAGACAGAATGAAGAATCAGTGAAGTTGAAGATTGATCAATTGAAGTTATCCAGTCGGAGGAAGATAAAGGTAAAAAAATACTACAGATGAAAATTAACAGATCTTTAGAGATTTGTAGGACACCATCAAGCATACCAGCATATGCATAATAGGAAGGAAAGGAGAGAGAGAAAGGGGCAGAAAGTATATTTGAATAATGGCCAAAAAAATCCCCAAATTTAATGGAAGAATTAATCTACACATCTGAGCAGCTCTATGAACTCCAAATAGGATAAATCCCAAGAAATCCACACCAAGACACATCATAAACCATGGAAAGCCAAAAACATAGAATCAAAAACATCAAAACCAGCAAAAAAGAAGCAACTCATGTACAAGGCTTCAATAAAATTAACAGCTGATTTTCATCAGAAAGCATCAAGGCCAAAAAGCAGTGTGATGCTACATTTAAAAAAACACTATTCAAAATCCTTGGGGGAAGAAAAGACTGTCAACCAAGAATTTTACATCCAGTAAACTATCATGATAAAATGAAAGTGGTATTAAGACATTCCCAGATAAACAAAGAGAATCCATTGTTAGCAAACCTACCCTACAAGATATGGTAAAGGGAGTCCTTCAAGTACTAGAAAGTAGACAACTACTCAAATCTGCATGAAGAAATAAAGAACCCAATGGTAACTATATAGGTAAATGTAAAAGACAGTATAAATGTTTTTTAAAGTGTAATTCTTTATCCTGATTTAAAAGACAACTGCATAAAACAATAAATATAAATTGATGTAGAAGAGCACGCAAAGATGTAACCTGTAGAGCAACAAGAATGAAAGCGGGGGGAGAATAAAGCTATATAGGAGCAAAGTTTGGTACACTATTAAAATTTAGTTAGTAATACTTCAAACTAGATTGCTATAAGATATGTTAATTATCCCCAGGGCAAATACTAAGAAAAATTTTTAAGTGGTAAAAAAAACATGACAAGGAGATCAAAATACTAAACTAGAAAATATCTATTTAGCATAAAGAATGAAGGAATAGAGGAACAAAAAAGACTAGAAAACATATCTAAAACACATAGCAGGCTGGGCGCGGTGGCTCACGCCTGTAATCCTAGCACTCTGGGAGGCCGAGGTGGGCGGATCGTTCTGAGCTCAGGAGTTCGAGACCAGCCTGAGCAAGAGCGAGACCCCGTCTCTACCAAAAATAGAAAGAAAGTTGATTGGACAGCTAAAAATATATACAGAAAAAAAAATTAGCTGGGCATGGTGGCACATGCCTGTAGTCCCAGCTACTCGGGAGGCTGAGACAGTAGGATTGCTCGAGCCCAGGAGTTTGAGGTTGCTGTGAGCTAGGCTGATGCCACTGCACTCGCCCCAGGCAAGGGAGTGAGACTCTGTCTCAAAAAAAAAAAAAAAAAACACATAGCAAAATGGCAGACATAAACTTTACTTTATCAGTAAAGTACATTAAATGTAAATGGCTTAAACAGTACCAATAAAAGGCAGAGATTGGTAGAATAGACTTAAAAAATGATACAACTATGAGCTATCCACAAGAGACATATTTCAGATTCAAAAACACAAATAGTTTGAAAGTAAAATGATTGAAAACAAAATACAATGCAAACGGTAACCAAAATAGAGCTGGAGTAGTATAGTAATATTAGAAAAATAAGCATTAAGACAAAAGCTGTTACTAGAGATAAAGGATATTTATAACAAAAGGATCAATCCATTCATCAAAAATATAGAACAGTTGTAAACATGTGTGCGCCTGACAGAACCTCAAAATACATGTAGCAAAAACTGATAGAATTAAGGAAATAGAGAATTCAACAGTAACAGTCGGAGACCTCAAACTCCACACTCAATAATGGACAGAACGACTAGACAGAATATCAATGAGGAAATAAAAGACTTGAACAACACTACACATCAACCAGACTAAACAGACTTCCACACCAAACAACAGAAGAATACACATTATTTTCAAGAACACATGGAACATTATCCTAATGTCTGTGGGCCATAAAACATGTATAAATGTAAGAGGACTAAAGTTATCAAAAATATGTTCTCCAGCCGCAATGGAATGAAATTAGAAAACAACAGCAGAAGACAATTTGGGAAATTCACAAACATGAGGAAATGAAATACCACACTCCTAGATAACCAATAGGTCAAAAAATAAATCACAAGGGAAATTAGAAAATACTTTACAATGAATGAAACTCTTCCAAAATACAGCATACCAAAATTAGTGGGATGCGGCTAATGCAGGGCTTTGCAGAAAATGTATAGCTATAAATGTCTATATTATAAAAGATAGATCTCAAAAGCATAATCTTAATTCACACCTTTCAAAACTAGAAAAATAAGGGCAAATTAAGCCCAAAGCGAGCATAAGGAAAGAAATGATAGAGGCTAGAAAGAAATGATAAAGGCTAGAAACAGAATGGAAAAATAGAGGCAAAAAAGTGAAACAAAAATCTGCATAAAAAGATCACCAGACATGGCTGGGCATGGTGGCTCATGCCTATAATCCTAGCACTCTGGGAGGCCAAGGTGGGAGGACCACTTGAGCCCAGGAGTTTGAGGTTGCTGTGAGCTAGGCTGATGCCATGGCACTCTACTCGGGGCAACTGTCACAAAAAAAAAAAAAAAAAAATCACCAGACAAAACTTTAGCTAGATTTACCAAGAAAAAGGTGAAAGTAGGGAAATTACTACTGGAATTACAAAAATAAAAAAGATAGGGGAAATATGAACAAGCATACGCAACAAATTACATGGTTTAGATGAAATAGAAAAATTCCTAGAAATGCACAACCACCAAAAGTGACTCAGGAAGAAACAAATTTGCATAGACCTATAACAAGAGATTGAAATATTAATCAAAAAACATCCTACAAAGAGACGTCTAGGCCCAGATGGCTTCAATGGTGAATTTTTTCAAACATTTAAAAAAAATTAACACCAATCTTCCACAAACTCTTCCAAAACAGATAGAGGAGGAGGCAATTTTCTAACTCATTTTTTGAGGCCAGTATTACCTTGATACCAAACCAAAGACATTATAAGAAAAGTGTGCACCCATATGCCTTATTAACTACAGATGTGAAAATTCTCAACAAAATACCAGGAAACCAAATGCATCAACATATGAAATATATGGCCAACATATTGGTCATCATGATGAATTAGGATTTAACCCAGGAATGCAAGGGTGGTTCAATGTATGAAAAATCAATGTAATAGCTCATATTAATAGAATAAAGGGGAGAAACTCACATGATCATCTCAATAAGTACAGAAGAAGCATTTGATAAAACACAACACATTTTATCTCTCATGATAAAAACATTCAACAAACTAGGAATAAAAGGGAATTTCCTCATCCTGATAAAAGCATCTATAAAAATCCCACAGCTCGCATCATACTTAATGATGAAAGACTGAAAGCTTTCCCTCTAAGATCAGGAATAAGTCAAGTGGCTCAAGCCTGTAATCCTGGCACTCTGGGAGGCCAAGGTGGGAGAATTGCTTGAGCTCAGGAGTTTGAGCCCAGCCTGAGCAAGAGCCAGACTCCATCTCTACTAAAAATAGAGAAAATTAGCCAGGCATGGTGGTGCAGACCTGTGGTCCCAGCTACTTAGGAGGCTAAGGCAGGAGGATCACTTGAGCCCAGGAGTTTGAGGTTGCAGTGAGCTATGACACCACTGCACTCCAGCCCAGGCAACAGAACAAGACCCTGTCTTAAAAAAACCTTATTCTCTTACCCTTTAGAGGGTCAGAAGTTCATAATCAGTTTCACTGGGCTGGTGAAGGTGTTAACAGAGTTGGTTCCTCCTGTAGGATCTGAGAGGAGAATCATTTCCTTGCCCTTTTCAGATTCTGGGGGGTCACCTATATTCCTTGGCTTGTGGCCCCATCTCCATCTTCAAAGCACAGCATGCTAATCATGCTAACTTCTGCTTTCATGTCACTTTCTGCTCTGATCCCTCCATCATCCTTCCTATAAGAACCATTGTGATCATGTCAGGCCCACCCAGATAACCCAAGATAATCTCCCCATCTCAAAATCCTTAACCTAATCACATCTTCAAAGTCCCTTTGATTGTAAGGTAACATTCCCAGGTTCTGGGGATTAAGAGACATTTAGGGGGACATTTTTCAGCCTACTACAAAGAGTTATGCAAAATTAGCACATAACCCAGCAATTCTCCTTCTAGTTGTAGACCCAGTGGAACTGAAAACATGTCCTCACAAAAACTCGTACACGAATGTTAACAGCATTAATCATAACAGCCAAAAAGTGGAAACAACCCAAACATCCACCATCTAATGACCAGACAAACAAAATGTGGTCTATCCATACAATGGAATATTATTCAGCCACACAGAATTGAAGTACTGATATATGCTACAACATGGTTGAACCTTGAAGACATCAGGCTGAGTGAATGAAGGTAGACATAAAAGGTCACATAGTGTATGATTCCATTTATATAAAACATCTAGAATAGATTAATCCAGAGAGACAGAAAGTAGATTAGTATTTGCCAGAGACTGCTTAATGGGTGTGGGGGTTTCTATTTGAGGTGATGACAATGTTCTGGAATTAGCTAGTGGTGATGGTTGTACAATCTTGTGAATATACTAGAAACCACTGATTATATACTTTATAGGGATGAATTTTAAGGTATGTGAATTATATCTTAATTTTTAAAAAAAAACATGCTAATGTAGGATAAAAAGGAAAACAACTTTTGTTTTTCATTTTTGGTTCATATCTTCCTCTGGTGGTAGGAATCCCAGGGACTAATCTAGAAAAACGGAGCTAACCAGAGTTATGGCTCAGATTCCTATGGCAATTCAGAGAATGACGGTACCCATCGCATCTCATGGATGGCAACACATCACTGGAGCCACCTGGCAAAATGGAACCAATCTCTGCCCTCTAAGAGCCCTAAGCCTAGCAGGGTGGAAAGGATGAACGTGGATAGTTAAGGTAAGACATACACAGCACTGTATTCTAAAAGACATGTAGATACATCATTGAAGTTCTAAGAAGGAAAACTTCCTGGTGAGGGCCTGCAGGATTCACAGACACAGGATTGTCCTTGAAGTCAACCCAGCATTTGCATTTAGTGGGACTGGGATAGATGGAGAGGGGAAGACTTCGCATGACCAGGGGCTAGATGCCTCTGCTGAGAAACAACCACCACAAACCCTCATTTCCTGAGTTCCCAGGCCTAGAGGTAGCAAGCAAATTTTCAATTAGAAGTAGCATCTTCTCCATCCCCTGCTTAGAGCACAGATCCCACTGACTCACGGCCACGAGTGTAAGGACACTCAGTCTTTTGATGAAGGCAGTTCAGCTCAAACTATCATCTCGTCCCCCTTCTATTTAAAGACCCAAAATCAGAGTTTGCAAGTTCTGAGTCTATTAAACATCTTCAAGGCAGAGAAACTTGCTAAGGGTGTATCTTGCACACAACTGCTCTAAATGCTATGTACTGACCGGCATCCCTGTGGCCGGTTTTTCAGAAGCTGGGTCAGGGCAGGAATCGATGATATTTCTTCTCTTTAAAGTCTGCTCATCTTTCCTGGCCTTCCGGAGTTCCAGGCTGACCGCCATCCGCTGTTGCCGCCTCATCTAAAGAGGAAAAGAAAGAATTGGAGCATTTAGAGCCAGGAGCCAGGATGTCACCACGTTTAGTCTTTTGAACGTGTTTCAAAGCACCTAGTTTCATTGTTACAGATGCGACAGTCTGGAAGGGTTCGGATCACACAGTTAGTCATCTCAGCTCTGCTTACCTCCTCTGCTCTGTGACTGTACCACATCTAGAAACTGATTCGCTCTTCCTCCCAAAGTAGAGGAAGGCCAGGCGCATCCTTGATGGGCCAGGATTCTCGGCTGTAAGGACATCTTAGCAAAGCATCCTGTTGCCCTGAGTCTGAGCTCATCTCCACGGATGCTGATCAGTCCCTGGAGAGTACGTTGTTTCCTAGATGGGCCTGGGCCTTACGGTGGTGGCTAGACAGGTGGCACTGGGGACCACTGGAGGACTGCCGATGCGCTGACCATTGCCACTGTTAGTGAAATTAGTCCATAGGCCATTTAAGCCTTGATCCCCAAATTTTACTAGGAGAACAGACTGAGGGAGATTTAAAATTTTTTTTTAAAACTCTCCTTATATCAGTTGACAACTCAGACTTTTAGACATGGGATCTCACGATCTTGCCCAGGCTGGAGTGCAGTGGCATCATCATAGCTCACTGCAGCCTCCAGCTCCTTTTTTTTTTTTTTTCCTAACAAATCTTGCTTCAAAAGCCTCCAACTCCTGGGCTCAAGTGATTCTCCTGCCTCAGCCTCCTGAGTAGCTGGGACCACAGGCGCCATCCAACCTGGCTTTTTTTTTTTTTAGAGACAGTATCTTGCTATGTTGCCCAGGCTGGTCTCGAACTCCTGGCCTCAAGTGATCCTCCTGCCTCAGTCTCCCAGGGTGCTGGGATTACAGGCACGAGCCACCATGCCCAGCCCTGTAGACTTTACAGTATTGAGAATCTTGGGGAAATGACCTAAACTTTCTGGATAGATGAGTTTAGGTTGAAGACTTTCCTTAAACAAGCTATTTAATTGTTGCTTGAAAAAAGGGTCATGATGGTGTTATATGGCAGGGTAGGGACACCTTCAAGGCCTGCTGACCAGTTGTACTATTGCCCATCTCTAAGCAGGCTCTCCCCTTGGTGAGTTTTGTACCTTTGGCTTCTCCCTTCTCATCTGATGGCCCTTCCTGCTGCTGTCCACATAGAGGGTTCAATCCCTTTGTTCTAATTGGTTTCCTTTAATCTGTGGTAGTCTTGGAAGCCAGACAGCCACACGTGTTGGAGCAGGTAAGAGTGATCTGGCTCCTAATGATGTCCCAGCCAGGCTGCTGTGACCATGTGCTTCTTTCATCCTAAACCGCCGTTCAGATTCCCAAGGTGTAGCCAACCTTATGCACTATGTCCGTCAAGATACACAGATGTAGGGCACAGAGCTAGAGCCAGAAAATTACGCAACCGGGGAAGCTGAATAATACTTAGAATCTACACACAGCACAGACTCCCTGTCCCTGGCTCTCATGGTCATCACAGCAGCAAGAACAGCCTGGGCTTCTCAGATCCGAGTCCTACTTCTGCGAGGCACACTTGTTGGCCATGTCTGTGTGCTGACATTTTAGCTCCTTGGTAAGGCTCCTTTACATGAGCAGCTGCAGTTAAGCATCTATGTACCTGGGCCTTGGGGCTGCTGGCCAGCCCCTTGGAGGAGGAGAGCTTTGTTTTATAGATGAAGAAACTGGAGCTCTGAGATTAAGTAGCTGCAAGATCCCACTGAAACTTTGAGTCCACAGTTGTGTGGCTCCTAAGTCCTCATGCTTTTGTCCTCCCTCCCTTAATGTTTTATGATGAAAGTTTCAAACATGCAGAAAAGTTGACACAATGATTCAGTGAACACCCATGCACCTACCTAAAGGAATGTTCTGCTATATTTATCACCCCACCCACCCCTCTCCACCCTATTTTTGCTGCATTTCAGCCACGCGCACACCGCACTGGTCCCTGGCAGCGCAAGGCAGTAGCTTCATACTCACAGATGCATCTTTGCCTCGGTACTTGAATTTTCTCAGCCTCTCTTCTGGAACGTCTAAAGTAGGCATGTTGACTGGAGGAAGTAAATCACCTGCAAGTTAGACATTTACAAAGAGATTTTCAGCGGCCAATATGTGGGTTACTATGTTAAAGGCATTTTTGGGCTCTAAGCCTTTAAAAGGCTCATGGTGGGGTGGAGAGTAGACCCAGCAAGTCAGCTTCCACAGGCATCACCACGCCAGCTCAGCAGGCCACGAGCACTGTGGGAGTGCCAAGGGGACCAGCCCTGCACATAGGAGTAAAGGAAACTTATTTTTGAGATAGGGTCTTGCCCTGTCACCCGGGCTAGAGTGCCATGGCATCAGCCTAGCTCACAGCAACTTCAAACTCCTGGGCTCAAGCGATCCTCCTGCCTCGGCCACCTGAGTAGGTGGGACAGGTGCATACCACTACA
This sequence comes from Indri indri, assembly GCA_004363605.1. Lineage (NCBI taxonomy): Eukaryota > Metazoa > Chordata > Mammalia > Primates > Indriidae > Indri > Indri indri. Next base: position 15,311 of record RJWJ010017907.1, read on the forward strand.
CCCTAGCTAATTTTTTGTGTCTATTTTTAGTTGCTTGGCTAATTTTTCTATTTTTAGTAGAGATGGGGTCTCGCTCTTGCTTAGGCTGGTCTCGAACTTTTGACCTCAAGCAATCCTCCCGCCTTGGCCTCCCAGGGTGCTAGGATTACAGGCATGAGCCACCGCACTCAGTCAAAGGAACAATTTAAAGGCCATTTGGCTTGAACTGGGCCTTCAAGGGCTAGGTTAGGCTGGTTGTCATACATACAAGCCTTTCGCATGGCAGTGTCCATGGAGTTCTGTACAGGGCATGTGTGTGCAGTGGTGAGCCCAGACAGGAGACAACATCAGCACAATGGGTCAGAACAGTCTCGAGCATGACCCATTCTAATCCTCTGGTAGGCTGCCCTCACCCAGTCCAGGCCACCCTTGTCTTTTGCCCACGCTACCGCAGCTGCCTCCCTGTTTTCCCCATTGCCTCACTCCAATCTGTTCTCTGCAGAGGCCGTGTGATTTTTAAAGGAAAAAATCTGATCCCATAAGCCCCCTGCTTACAAACTCTCTCCTGCTGGGTGCAGTAGCACATGCCTGTAGTCCCAGTGACTTGGGAGGATCGCTTGAGCCCAAGTGTTCGAGACCAGACTGGGCAAAAAAGCAAGACCCCATCTTTACTAAAAAGATAAAACAAACTCTCTCCTGGCTACCCACTGGGTTTAGAAGAAAATTCAGACTCCCCACACTGCCTTTGTAAGCTGGCCTCAGCCCACTTCATCTGTAACAACTCTTTCCTTGATCATCATGCTCTAGACCCTTGGTTTTGTTATCAAGCAGTCCAAGCTCATCCCTACTTGAGGCCTTTGGACGAGCTGCTCCTCCCAGGGTCTCTGCATAGGCGGCTCCTACTCCTTCAGTCTCAGCTCAAACACCACCTCTGAAAGCCTTCCCTCTGTAAGAATCTCAGTATATTCCCAATTGGTCCATTTTATTTTCTTCTCAGCTGTAACCACTACCTGATATTTTCTTGTTTGTTCATCTTCCTCCCCCTACTCCCAATGACAATGGGACCACATGTCACAGGCACAAGTGCTCAGCTCCATCGCAATGCATGGCATACAGTAGGTACTCAAATATTTGTTGAAGGAGGGTGGTGGGTGATAAGGTGGCAAAGGGTGTTGGCCCTCAATCAGAGGAGGATATTCAAATCAGATTAAGTTTGAACTTTCTACAAGGCAGTAGGGAATGTTTCTTACAGGTGTGCAATGAACACGCATCTGTTTCTGAGCATACAAGATGGTCTAGATCACATTATAGAACAGAGAAAACTAGGCCAGGCACAGTGGCTCAAGCCTATAATCCCAGCACTTTGGGAGGCCAAAGTGGGAGGATCGCCTGAGGCCAGGAGTTCAAGACCAGCCTTGAACTGATCTTGAATGGGGCAACATAGTGAGGATCTCTACAAAAAGATGAAAAAATTAACCAGGTGTGGTGGCACACACCTGTAGTCCCAGCTACTGCAGAGGCTAAGATGGGAGGATCACTTGAGCCTAGGTGTTTGAGGTTGCAGTGAACTATGATCGTGCCACTGCACTCTAGCCTGGGCAGCAGAGCAAGACCCTGTCTCAAAAAGAAAAGAAAAGAAAAGAAAACGAGATAAAGAGGGCCAATAGACTCTACTCTTGAGTATATAATAGCTGAAATAATTTTGGTACATATGAATTTGGAAGGGACAGTGTAGACAACTTGCAGAATTTCATAAGTGAATTTAAAGCCAAGACTGACGTCATAAAAGAAAGATCAGAAAAAGGATTGAGTCCTGGTGATGCTCACATTAGGGCCCAAGAGGAGGAAGAACCAGCAAAGGAGCAGGAGAAAGAAGGGAATTTGAGACAGAACAGAATGATAGTGTCAGAGACACCACCAGTAACAGTAGCAACGAGTCAGCCCCAGCAAGACAGGAGCTGCAGGAAAGCATGTCAGCTGTCGGGGCAGAGACAGACCAACAGCCCACATGATCTCTCTGAACTTCATCATGGTGGCTCTACCTGCTTTACAGCCTTGGTCTCCTCGGGAGCTTGGGCAAGGGTAGCCTACTCCTAGTCTGCAAATCTGAGAATGGGAAATGCAAATTACTTCCTGGAATTGACCAGTTCCCCTCCCCCATCTCAGAGGTGGAGAGTGACACAAGGTTTGAACATTAACAAAGCTCTCAACCATTCTGTTAGTCCTGTGGGCCACCTCCCCCAAAGGATGCACACGAAGGGACCTCGATGACATCCAGAGTCCTTTGGTTGCTGCCTATTTACCAGAAGGAGCATGTCTGTGCACAGAATTTGGCCTAAGACAATCTCAGGCTTTACATTAGTCCGATAAAACTTCAAGCTGGAGGTAGCTTTACTCTCAGCAACACGTCAGAACCCAGCACATCTGGGAGGGGAGAGAAGCGTATTGCAAGACAACCCCGGGGCTGGGAGGTCAGGCCAGAAAATAACAATGTCTGATTCTTTCATCCACTTTTAAGTAATCTCAAATTCTGCCTCAAAGAGAAGAGTTGCTTTTTATCACTAAATCATTGCTATTGTCCATAGTATCCTTTCAAACACCGTCTCAAACTACTTTTCTAGTTGCTGTAATAACCAGCGTCAAAGGCATCCACTGGAACCAGAGGTTTGGGTTTGAAGTGAGAAGTTAGCTCCTAGGTCTCCAAGAGTTAAGACATACAGCATTTTATAAATCTGGAGTAGTATAGAATCACGGGCCTGTTTTAGGGAGCAATGGCCAAAACTTATAATTTACCAGGAATATTGGACATTTAGGATTAAATGAGGCACCATCTACTGCTACCAAGGTACAGACATCCGCTTTTTGCAGGTGGAGGAATCATCTCAGACATCTCACAGCTGCTGAGTATCAGAGGCAGGGCATCAGCCCAGATCTGACTGCTGCGACATCCAAGCAATACTCTGCAGCAAAGTCTCATCAGGAATGCCAAGGTCACCACCACAGGTGGCACTTAACACACAGGGCGAAACATGGGAAAATAGGAAAACCCCTGTTTTACACAATGGGAACAACGACGGCCACTTCTGAAATACCCTGCTATGAGCTGCCACCTCATGCTGCCTTGCACCCATTGTCAATGGCACGACCATCACAGTTAAAGAAACTGTCTGAAAGTAAGAGGCCAATGTGGTACAAGGGGCTGAAATGCCCCTGCTTCTGGGGAGACCGAAGGCGGCACCCAGCTCTAGGACCACTGCCCAGGGAACCACTCATCCCCTGCCACAGCCCAGAAAGCGCAGCTGCAAGGAACCTTGGAATTGGACCAGGGGCTCAGGTTTTTGCCCCCTTCCTTCAAACCAAATATCCTGTAAGGTGGCCTAAGCAGAGAAAGCTCAACTTCAAATCAGACAGGGTCCCCTCTCCCAGAGGCATTTTTAAGGAGCAGTTTGAAAGCCACAATTTAGCCGAATCCTTTCATGTAGGGACATTGTGCAAAGCCAGCTGCAAAGCAGATCCTTCGTGCTTTCTCGAGCTCCTCTAGTCACAGCTCAGATGTGCTTCCTTCCCTCGCGTTGCTGTTGGCAGCGTCTGGGAGAGCTGGCTGCCCGTCACTCCTTACCGGTGGTACGAAAGTGTCGAGTATGAGGCTTGCGCTATGCACAAAATCCCAGTCAGTGCCTTTCTCCGTTGGTTCTCCAAGTTGGAGATCCAGAGAAGGCCAAACAGGGGACGTAGGCAAACGTCACCTACCCAGAGGCTTTGTCTATCCCTTGGGGCTCAGGTCAGCTCTACTGTCCCCCACACGCTGGGGGACCCCTGCCCTCAGTGCCAGGTGGCAGAGGCCTAGGGACCCTGCCCTGCTCAAGGTCACCCAGGCTCCCGAGCTGCCCTTGCTCTTCCAATCCTTCTGGGTAAGGGGACACTGGGACCTCCAAGTCTTATTAATGGGACTGAGTCACTTTCTCCAGCTGGGGCATTTCAGGCCATTTTTATTTTTTCTATACTTTTCTAGATCTCGCCGAGCTTTCACTGTGAGCGTCTTTCATGAACTGAGAACCGTTTTAAATTAAGACATGTCATCATCCAAGAGTTGGCTTCTACAAAATAGCATTTTTCAAAGTCACACATACTTAGGGCTTAAAAAATATGGAAATGCTTCAGAAATATATTGAGCGTTAACTCCCAATCACCCCCTCCTCCTCCTCCAAGTTAACCTTTAAAAAGTCACACCGCCCTCTGTACGTGCCCCGCCCGGCTGCACACGCACCGACACACTTGTTACAGGAGGGGGATCTTAAACACGCCGATTTGTGACATGCATCTTGGACATCGTTTGATGTCGGTGTGTTCAGATCCACATCACTCACAGCACGTCTTCAAAGGAGGATTGTTCTAAGCTAAAATCACATATTGGATTAGAGTGAGTGAGGTTTACTCCAGGAAGGAGAGCTTGAGGGAACCCAGCAAGCTCTGCCCCATGCCCCAGGGTGTGTCGGTCCACAAGCTTGGGGGGCATAGGGAGTGGGGGTGTCCAGGGACAGGAGGGGAAAGGGCCCAGGATCAGGCCTCCACCTCACCACTCTTTGGCTCCCTGAGGGACTTCAACACAGACAAGAGGCCCCTGTGAGCTCCAGACGCCAGGTTCCATGCTGGGAAACACAGCGAGGCCAGAGCAGAGGCAGGTGTCCCACAGGAGGCAGCAGGAGACCAGGCCCTCTGCCCAGGTGTCACCCTCCAAGGCTAAGTCAGGTGAACAATCCCCGCCGGTGACAACATCCCGAGGGATATTTCAGGAAGAAAGTACACAAGTCAAGGAAGAAATTGCACAAGCGTAGGATCCAGAACCCGCTGTGCAGACTGGCTCCAGACACCCTGTGAGCCCAGTCTGGGCTCAGCAGAGCAAATGGACACCCCGCAACTGCCATTTCCTCCCTATCTACCCTGAAAACAAGCCAAGGGCCAGCTGGCATAGTGTCTGTAAACCGAGGCTGATTTCCACAAGGAGAGACAGCAGCCCAGGCTTTCTCAGAGATGCACCCTGACTGAGGCAGGCAGCCCGACTTAGGGGATGGCCTTGGAAGTTGCCTCCGTTGCTGAGGGCAAGACCACACCAGCCTCCCCAGGGCCCCCCAACAGCTGCCTGGCTCAGTATCTGAGCAAGAGCAAGATGTCTGGTCAATCAGTACCCACACAGAAGGACTTGGAGAACCACACCCAGAGCGCCACCACCCAACACCCACTCACCTGGCAGGGAGCCACAGCCTCCAGCCCCTTCCTCAGCCTTAAATGCCCTCAGCAGACAGCAGGTGTTTCGTGGCACTCGGCCCCTCCCCACGGGGCTGGTTCTGGCCCAAGTAGATGACTCCCAGGCCCGGGTGCTCATTGGAATCACCTGGGGAGCCTTGACCACCGCTGCCGCCTGGGCCCTGGCCCGGACACTGATCGGCCGGTCCGGGGAGGCCCCGGTCTCCCAGGTGAGTCTTGTGTCCGCACGAGGTGCAGACAGGTGCTCAGAGGTGCTGGGGGCCGCCAGCCTCTGCAGCTGCAGCCCTTCGAGGCCCTCGGGCAAACCATCAAAAGGTGAGGGGCAGCTCCCTGTGGGGGAGGGTTTATGTTCCATATGTCTAAGGCTCTTGGGATCTGGCTAGGGCAAGTGGCCGCTTCCTAAAATCAGACGGTGGGCTTAAAGCTGCTCTGGAACAGCTAATAAGCCTCTGCTCCCAAGGCAGGCAAGGAGATTGGGTGGTGGCGAGAATAAGTCCGCTTCGTATTGAAATGGAAATAGGAACAGCAGTTCATGTATTTGTGCAACAAATGTTTAGAGTCCCTACTGTGTACCAGGCCCTGACAATGCAACAGTGAACGAATGACCTGGTCCCCACCCTCCCAAACAGGAGCCAAGATGGACACTCCCAGAAAAGCAGGAGCAGGACAGCAATTGGGACAACCTGCAGAAGGGGAGGTCAGAGAGGGCTTCCTGGAGGAGGTGATACTTGAGCCAAGCCCTCAGGAAAAGCAGGTGAACAGTGGTGGGAAAGATGCTCCAGGCAATGGGAACTGCACTGGAAAAGGTACTAAGGCAAGAAAAGTGGCCATGGTTTCCCTGAGAATAAAGAGGCCACGTCGGTCCAGGCAATAAAAGGTTGCACTGTCTATAAGGGATTTTAAGTCAGTGACCAAATGACTTCAGTATCATCAGGATCCAGGAACTGGGATGGATGTCCACAAGCTACAGCCTGGACAGTGTCCACCCCACCTTGTTACAAACTCTCCCAAAGTGCTTGGACTTTGAGAGCAGCAGGAGTTACGGATGTCTTCAGCAGGGTTGTGCATTGTTTTTACTTTTTTGTTATGAAAAGTTCCAAATCCATAAAACTAGAGGGAAGAGTACAGATGAACTCTTGCGTACCCATCACACGGGTTCCCCTGTTACCAACATGGAGCTGATCTCACTTCTCCCCTTTCTTCACCTCTTTTATTTTGTATTTATTGATTTTTGTGGGTGTATTTTAAAGAAAGTCTCAGACATCATAGCATTTCACCCCTAAATATTTCAGAATGAATCTCCAACAGATAAAAAGACTTTTCAAACTAAAACCGAAATACCGTGATCAGAGCTAACAAAATCAATCAAGTCATTCCCAGCATGTCATTTTAGAACATGCGGCCCAGCCTTGGGGAGGTAAGAGGATCATTTTTCTGGTTAGGAGGTGGCTGGAATTTTCTGGGTGAGAGATCTTGGTGGCTGCAGGGGTGCAGGCAGTGAGGGTGGGGAGAGGAGGGGGCTTTCCCTGTGCCCCACACTGTGCCACCCCTGCAGCCCCTGCTCACCAGCCACTCAGGATGCAGCCAGGCCATGTGGCGGTGCTCGGCGCCCTTCCCACGCCAAGTATCAAGCTTTGGAATTCAATCATCCTTTGAATAAATCTAATCAGCCAACTGCCATGGTGCTCATGGGACCTGCCCGAAGGTCTCTGGGAGGCAGGAGAGGAAGCACTTTGGATGGAACCCGAGGCCTCGGTGGAAGCCACTGCGTCCTCCCCGATTCCTGAGTCCCAGTCATGGGGGAGGCTGCACGTCCCCCAGGCTGGAGCCTGCCACAGCCCCCAAATCCTGTTCCCGTCCTGCATCTTGCCCCCAACACTCCGTCAGCCCCACTGTCCACTGAGCCTGTCTCCTTGGCCCTCCCAGCCTCTGCTCACCACTGGGGCCACTTGCCCACAGGCCTGGTGGCACTTCCTCTCACCTTTAACACCCTCCCAACACACTCTTGCAGGACGGTCTCGAGATTGAATCATCCAGATGGGTTTGTTTGCTGGTCTGTTTAACCGGCCTTGACTCTGCCGGTGCAGTAGGAATCACCAATCCCATTACACAGAGCGAGATATTGAGGCTGCGCACATCAGAGTGACTTGTCTAAGGTCACGTGATGAGGGACGGCCAGGTCTGTGCGACCCGGTCTTCACCCTGATGCTCCACTGCCTGGTGCTGGGATGGTTGGTGCCTGTCTGTCCCTCCCTTCCTCCCTCCCTCCCTTTCTTTTTTCCTTTTTCTTCCCTTTCTTCTCTTTTTTCTATTATTGTGGTAAAATACACATAACACAACATTTGCCATTTCAACTATTTTAAGCGTACGGTTCGGCGGCGTTAAGCGCATTCACGTGGCTGTGCAACCACCACCACGGTCCAGACCTTTTTCATCCCCCCAAACGGAAACTCTGTCCCCCTTAAACGCTCGCGTCCCATCGCCTCCCCCAGCCCCCAGCACCCCCATTCCACTCTCTGTCTCGATGAATTGGACTCCCGCGGGCACCTCGTGTAAGCGGAATCACATGATACTCGTCTTTTCGCGTCTGGCTCATGTCACTGAGCATAACGTCGTCAAGGCTCATCGGTGTCGTGCAGGTGTCCGGATGTCCTGCCTGCTGATTTATTTGCTTAAAGCAAAACCACATTTTTCATGTTGCCGTAGGGTCATTAATACTGCTGTTTACGGTGGCATCCCAACAGTGGTGGCTGGGGGCCAGGGGGACGGCCCTCCCTAGCGAGACGAGCATTCATCCTGACATTGTCTACAGCGGCCAGACCAGGGCAGCAAGGACGGCGGCTGACTCCTCGGCAGGTTGTTCTTGTTTTTCATCCTGTGCAGTCGGTGCACCCCCTGGTGCCCACGACCCTGGCCAACTCCCGCCATCCCCCAACTCGTACGTCACTGGTTATTAGTATGTAAATTCTTGCTTCTTATATTGTTAATATTAAAAGGGTTTTTAAAAAATACCCTGGATTAGAGAGTTGATATCACAGTTCCTCAAGGGAGTCAGGAAAGATTTCGTGCTTGAGGTCAGTCTTTGGGCGATCCCCTGGCTCCTGTCTAATGCAGCTGTCACCACCCCTGGCCGCTGGGAGAGCGCGTGTCTGTGTGTATGTCTGTGTGCGTCTGTGTGTGTATCTATGTGTGTGTCTGTGTGTGCTGTGTGTCTGTGTGTCTGTGTGTATATGTCTGTGTGTCTGTGTGTGTCTATGTGTATATATCTGTGTGTAAGTCTGTGTGTGCGCTGTGTGTCTGTGTGCAGGTGTCTCTGTGTGTGCCGTGTGTCTCTGTATGTATATGTGGGTGTATGTGTGTGTCTGTGTGTGTATGTATGTGTCTCTGTGTGTCTCTGTGTGTATCTGTGCATGTGTCTACGTGTGCTGTGTCTGTGTGTGCACGGTATGTATCTATGTCTGTGCATGTGTCTGTGTGTGTCCGTGTGTGTCTGTGTGTGCTGTGTGCTTCCCCCAAGCCCCTGACTGCCCTCCGTGCTGCCTCTGTGATCTCCCCACGCTGCGACAGTTACATTCTTCACACTTTTTGCGGCTTCCTTGCCTGCTTGTCTAGGACCCTGACGTCGTGATGAGTGGCTCCCGTCTGTCCCATCCGTGTCTGCACACACTGGGTGCCAGCTGAGACTCACATAGGCCTAGATCTGGGTAGGCCACTGCAGGTTCCTTAAGAGAGACACAAAGCATTGTGAGAGTCTGAGAGCGATGGAGAGAGTGTGTGTGTCCCGCTGGGCTGAGGACAGGGGTCGCTCCCGGGCCTTGCAGATTTTAGCAGGTATGACGTGCTGGGGACAGGCCCACTAGGTAGATACGCTTAGTGTCAGAAAACCAGACAAAGAAAAGGACATGCTGAGGAACAGGCTGCAGTCCAGCTTGGCCAGCACATGAATACATTTGAGGAAGAGAGAAGCCCCTGCCCTCCAGCCTGAGGAATCCTGGTCCTCACAGCCCCCTGGGTGGGGGAGCCCCAAGCCTGGAACAGCCGGGGGACATGCCTGCCAGAGAAGAGCTTTGGACGTGCAGCACAGAGGGGCCGTTCACCCTTTCATCAATCCAGCCTTCTCCTCGACGAATGTGCTGCACTGAGGCTAAACCGTGGACAGAGCACCCCCTTCACCCCCACGGAGCTTAGGGTCTGCTGGAGTCAGACTGTAACCAGCCGGCGACGGAGGAAGCCCATGGGAACCTGGGGGCGAGATGGGGGGCTTTTTGCACAGCCCCAGGGAGAGGCGATGGGGAGCAGAGGAAAGTGGCTCCCCTCTTATAGAGCACTCTGGTTCACGCTCTAAGAAAACGGAAATTCGAGCGCATGGAAACCTGCCTCCCCAGGTTGGGGTGACAGTGATGGGGCCTGGCTTTCATCACTCAGGGCCATCCCAGGCTGCCCCGTCATCTGTGGAGGACAAATGAGACCGAGAAGGTGGATGCAGCCAAACCAATTTTTTTGCCCAAACTGATTTCACAGAGCATCACACCAAAGAGACTGGTCACTTACAATCCTGCCACTCTCCTGGGGCTTGTCAGCCTCGCACGGTGCCTGCTCTCCAGCCCTGGGGTGCAGCCTGTCTTAAGGGGGCCTCTCAAGATATCAGTGGGCGCTGGCACTTACCGAGCACTTAACCGTGTCCCAGGACAGGGGTTTTCTCATTTAAACCATGAATGTGAGATGTGATGACTGTGTCTGTGTCACAGATGGGGTCACAGCTACGGAGCTGCAGAGCCGGGGTTTGAGGACAGGACAGAGGTCCTAACCCCCTGTGCTGCGTGTCTCCCTGTCCCACGGGTCACATTGGTCCAGGGTGTTAGCAGTTTACGATGCCCTTCCATACATACCCCCCACGTGGGTTCCACAAACCCTCCTGTGGGATTTGTAGTCAAAGACAGCACTGTGTGCCCAGCACGATGTCCCACTCCCTGTGATGTCTTTGTGGGGGACTTGGTGTCCCCAGAGAGTGCAGGAGAATAAGGCCTGGGTCCCAGCAGGAGCGCCAGCAATGTGTGCTGGCAGCCGGAGGAGAGCCCACCCGGCTGAGCTGGGCTTGGAACCCTCCTGGGCTTTCCAGACACCAGGTTTTATTTGACCTTGAAAGATTCCAGAAAATAAAGAGACTCTTTCTTTTGGAAAACTAAGAATAAATACTTCTTGACAAAGAAGAATGCGGGCGGGGGGGGGGTAGGGAGAGGGAAGAAGGGAGGGGGAAAAAATAAGAAAGATTTTTTAGATATTTTCAAGATAATAAAATGAAAATGGCACTTTAGCGCCAAATCAAATCAAATTGAGATATAAGTCTACATGCAGGATGAAAAAAGAAAGAAATGCAGAAATGTACACCTGCAGAAATCTGTCTTCAGCAGCCTTGACTGCCATATTTCTGGGATCCCATAGAATTCATGTTCATCAGGAAATCTCCAGTTGGCCTGGAAGCTGAGACCCTGCAAGTGGGGCTGACTTCGGAGAACTCCTTGTCCAGGTCCCAGGCCCGTCTCTGCCTTGGTTCAGGAGGACCGTGCTCCCAGGAGCCCGTCCGCGGCCCCATTTTCCATGTCAGAGCTTGCGAGGAAGGTTCTGGTAGCAGCCTGGTTAGCCTCTCCCCTCTCTGAGATGACCCTGCAGAATTCCAAGGGTCTCTGGGGCAAGGGGATATTTCTGGGCCCAGGCTCCATGTCCATGTTTGGTCTTCAAGGAGCACTTGGAGGACCTGCCAAGGCTCTGTTCCGCTGCCCTCCCGGGAAGGCACTGATCCCCTTCCTGCAGCAAGGCTACAACAAACAACAGCTGGGAATGCGCCTTCCCAGCGCCAGGAAGGACCCTCCCACCACCACCCCAGGATGAGACACCAACGGGAGCCGTTGGCATTGGCTGGCATTTGTTTCCTCTTTTTCATTGAAAATAAGTTTAGATCCTACAAATAGTCCTTCTCATTGAACAGACTTCAGGCAACACTGATAAGTTTAAAGAAAATTAAAAAAAAAAATCACCCCGAATCCCACCATCCAAAGCAGCATGATCACCTTTCAGATAAACCCTCCCCGATCTTATCCGATCCTATCTTGGTGGTTAGAGAAGTTCCCATTTTGCAAAAATGGGGTTGTGCCGTTCCAGAACATTTTTCTTAAAACTCAACAGTGTGTTCCATGCCAATAAATCTGAATTTATATCCTCAGTTTAAAACGTATTCCATTGTATGTAGGTACTATCTTTCATTTAACTAGTCCCCTGTGGATGGACAGGGAATTGTTAACCAATTTTTCATTCTCACCATTTGTTTGACTGCTCCAATCGCAGTTTCCTGCACAACCGCCTTCTGCTCCTTCTCTGGAAAGCCATCTCAGAGCCGCTGCCACCATGCAGGGGTTCCTGGGGGGTGTGGGGGCTCAGTGTCTACACAGCAACCCAAGCGTGTGAAAGATTTCACCTGCCTGTTCCTTGGCTGGCTGGGGCTTGAATCCAGTTCTTCGACTTCTAGAAACAATGTCTTCCCACCCTATCACAGACGCCTCCAGACAGACAGATGGGCAGTGGCTCCAGGGGAGGCAACCAGCTGGCAAGGGAAGTTTTAATATTAATGAGAAGAATAATGCTGGGTACCATTTGTTGAGCATCAACCATATTCCAGGCACATTATCTCCAGAACGTTCCCAAAAAGACAATGTCCCATGGCCGGGCGCGGTGGCTCACGCCTGTAATCCCAGCACTCTGGGAGGCTGAGGCGGGTGGATCATTTGAGCTCAGGAGTTCAAAACCAGCCTGAGCAAGAGTGAGACCCCGTCTCTACTGAAAATAGAAAGAAATTAATCAGACGACTAAAAATATATAGGAAAAATTAGCCAGGCATGGTGGTGAATGCCTGTAGTCCCAGCTACTTGGGAGGCTGAGGCAGGAGGATCACTTGAGCCCAGGAGTTTGAGGTTGCTGTGAGCTAGGCTGACGCCACAGCACTCTAGCCCAGGCAACAGAGTGAGATTCTCTCTCAAAAAAAAAAAAAAAAAAAAAAGACAATGTCCCATGACAGAGATGAAAACGTGGGGCCAGAGAGACTGCTCACCCTCGGCCGTGGGGCTCATCGGGCATTTTCCAATGATCACTCCTGGCACAGATCTCAGCAAAGAACTGAGGGGAGAAAGCAAAAGGGAAAGGGAGGGGAGAATGGAACGTAGGGGCTGGTGGGCCAACTCCCTAAGCTGGCTGTCTGCGGACAGGACCGGCCCTCTGCATACGTCAGATCCAGAGGTTTCTGGGTGTGGATGCCAGGAATAATCCCCACCCAACTACCCTCCAGATGGAACACTGTGCTTGGAGTTGTTTCCACCCCAGGGATCTGACTTTCATTAATTCTGTCAATATTTATTGATCATCTAACACTGTGGTCCCAACCCCTGGGCCACGGACTGGTGCCGGTCCATGGTCTATTAGGAACCAGGCCGAACAGCAGGAGGTGAGCGGTGGGTGAGTGAGTGAAGCTTCATCTGTGTTTACAGCTGCTCCCCATCACTCGCATCACCGCCTGGGCTCTGCCTCCCGTCAGATCACCGCCCTCCTGTCCTCTGTCCGTGGAAAAATTGTCTTCCATGAAACCGGTCCCCAGCGCCAAAAAGGTTGGGGACCACTGATCTAACCGGTGTTAGGCACTTCGAGTACATGAACTCACGTAATTCTCATCACGACCCTATTTGGTAGGTACCACTGTTATCTCCACTTTACAGATAAGGAAACTGAGGCATAAGGAGGTCGCAGAGCGGTAAGGGGCAAAGCTGGGGTTCGAATCTAGGGAATCTGGCTTTGGAGCCCAAATTCTTGGACCGTCACACTCCACTGCCTTCCAGTAAAAAGACTGGGTATGACATCATAAAATATATATATTTGGTCTCTGCCGCTGATTCCTAGCCCAGAGCTCCTAGAATCCTTGGAGTTTCCTGAATGGGAAGCTGGCTGCAGACCAAGTGCATCTTTTGTTCTTTGACTCTGGTTCCTTAAATCCCTTGGAATCTCCTGGATGATAGAGCATCTTTTGTTCCAAGGAGGTGACTCTTGCTGAGATCCTGGGTGGAGGCTGGTCTCTAGAAAGACCCGGCCAGGATTAGAAGCTTGGGACTTCTGGCCCCAGCCCCATCCTCTGGGAAGGAGACAGGGGCTGGAGCTTGAGTTAATAATCGATCGTGCCTGTGTGATGAAGTCTTGTAAAAATCCCTGAACTGCAGGCTTCAGAGAGCTTCCTGGTGGTGAACAAAAACATAACAATGTGCCAGGAGGGTGGCGCACCCCAACTCCACAAGGACAGAAGCTCCTGTGTTCAGACCCTTCTGAACCTCACTCTGTGTATCTCTTTGGCTGTTCATTTGTGTCCTTTAAAATATCAAATATCCTTTGTAATAAATCGGCAATAGAAAGTAAACTGTTTACCTGTGTTCTGTGAGCCACTCTAACGAATTATTGAACCCAAAAAGGGAGTTGTGGAACCTCTGATTTGGAGCCAAGTTGGACAGAAGTTGTGGGTAACCCGGTGATTGGCATCTGAAGTGGCAATCTGACAGTCTTACAGGACTGAGCCCTTAACCAGTGGGGTCTGTGCTCGCCCCAGGCAGCGTCAGAATTCAACTGAATCGTGGTCCACCCACTTGGTGTCTGCAGAGAATAGAGAATTGCTTGGTGGGGGAAACACCCCACCCGTCTGGTCCCAGAAGTGCTCCATGTTGAGTGAGTATAGAAGGAAAAACAGAGTTGGTTTTCCCATCAGACCAGGCTGAACTCTCGCCCTCCCCACACTTCCATTCTGTGAAAGAAAGAGCCAAAAAATGATCTAACAGCTCCAGAGAGTATTGTTGGATAGTGATGAGTGCAAGAAAGGAAAATGGAGCCGTGTCTCAGATGCTGACTCACTGTGTGTCTTTGGGCAAATTATTTCAGCCCTGTTTTCTCATCTGCTGAAAGGAGGCTGTTACTCATCTCTCCCACCCACCTGCCTGGGTTGTTGGGAGGTTCAAAGTGAGTTCATGGACACAGGAGCCCTTTGTTTTTATGGTTGAACCAACACCACCCCATGACTCCAGGAAATTTTTACTGCCTGGGGATTTAAGCCCACTTGCCTTCCACAAAGGAACACCACTACACTCCCCAGAGACCCCGAGCCAGGGGTCCCATCCAGTGCACATCCTGTTGTGTTTTTTAAAGGCAGAGAGCATCTTGTGTGCCCACTCACTCTTGGGTGGTAGTCATCACCTGCCAGTTACCTTGGGGCCTTCCCCAGACCAAGCGCATTTTCTGAAATGGGACTTTCTGGAAGGCTGACCATTAAAAGCCCCCATGAGAGGCTCAAGTGACAAGAGACCAAGTGGCAGTTCTTGCCCCACTGGGCCAGGGGCGAGATGGCCTACACTTGCTCCAGATCCCTTGCCACCCCTGCCAGCCCACCCTGTGACCTCCACCAGCTGCCCTGCCCCAGGTCCCTGCTCTCCGGCTTCCGGTCAGGTTTGGCCATAGGAGATGCGGGGAGGGGATGGGTGAGCAGGAGGGGAGAGGAAGGTGAGCCCTGGCCCTGCTGGGTCTGGTTGGGCAGTAGCTGTACTGTGCCCTGGGGGCCACAGCTTTTCCTACAGCCATATGGGGGTGAGTGGCTTTCCCTATTGCCTGGGCTTCCCTTAACCCTGCTCCACCCCAGTAAGTTGTCTCCATTAGACCTTACGCGGTGACCCCACTGCAGTGTCCTCTTTCCCGCTGGGTCCTGGCCTGGGACAGGCTGAACACCTGCTGCCAGGTGATTGGCCCTACCCAGGATCACAGTGGGGCAGGTCCCATGTCTTCCCACTGGCCCCTGCTGTCACCAGCCAGAGGCTGCTGATTGTGTGGGCATAGCCTGGAAGCACCTCAGGACCCAGCCTTTCGGGGAGTGCCTCAAAGGTGGGCTCCAGCTGCCAGGTGAGGGCTCCCACCGGACATCTGGCCAATTGTCCTCAAAGGTCCCAGGAGGAATGGGGTGTATGGAAGCCTTCTCCCCTGCTTTACCCAGAGAAGCTCCACTTTTTCAATTTACAAACTGGACCTCTGCACGAGGATCTGCCAGTTAAGTTCTGCTGCCAAAAATATTAAAAACAACCCTGTCCGGTGATGAGATTTGGGGGTAAGCAAAGCTCTGGGCTTCTCCTGCCCAGAGACTAACAACAGCCATGTTTGGAGGCTACCTTAGCCAAAATCTTATTTCACTTTTGGGGAAACTGAGGCCCAGCATGGGAAAAGTGGGGTTCATCCTCACGCGTGAACTATTTAGGCAGAGCAGCTGCTTGGTGAAGGGTCGATGTCATGATTGCTTATTAATATGATTCTCTGTTGCCAGATTCTGGTTGTCAGAATACAGTAATACACTCCTAGCGGGTTGCTGTAAGGGTCAGACGATAACAGAAAGCATTTGAAAAACATCTATATGTACTAAACAAAACGTGCTTTGGGTTTTAAGTAGCTGCTTCCCAAACCCAGAAAGATTAAAAAGGAAATCAGCTCTGCGCTCAGGTGGGTGCCTTTTTCCCTTAAGAGGATCAACAACCTAAACATGGAATGAACAACACTGAGAAGAAACACAGGGGAAAATCTTCAAGACCTTGAATGTGGTAATGGTTTCTTTAATATAACACCAAGAGCATGAGCAACAAGAGAAAAAATAGATAAATAGGACTTCATCAAAATTAATTTCTCTGCACCAAAGAACATTATTAAGAAAATGAGTCCGGGCACGGTGGCTCCCACCGGTACACCCAGCACTTTGGGAGGCTGAGGCAGGAGGATCCCTTGAGGCCAGGAGTTTGAGAACAGGCTGACCAACATAGTGAGACCCTGTCTCTGCAAAAAATAGAAAAATTAACCAGTGTTGGATGCCTGTAGTCCCAGCTACTCAGGAGGCCAAGGCAGGAGGATCACTTGAGCCAGGAGTTGGAGGCTGCAGTGAGCTATGATGACGCGACTGCACTCCAGCCCGGGCAACACAGCAAGACTCTGTCTCTTAAAAAAAAAAAAAGAAAAGACAACTTGACAATAAAAAGACAAACAACCTGATTTAAAAGTGGGTGAAAAACTTGAATAGCCACTTCTCCAAAGAAGATAAAGTGACCAAAAAGCACACAGAAAGATGCTCAACATCATCAGTCATTAGGGAAATGCAAATCAAACCGCAATGAGATACCACTTCACGCCCTCTAGCATGGCTATAACCAAAGAAATGGAAAATAATATGTGCTGGTGAGAATGTGGAGAAATGAGAACCCTTGTGAATTGCTGGAAGGAATGTAAAATAATTCAGCCCACAGCGTGGTGGTTCCCCCAAAAGCGAAACATAAAATTATCATATGACCCAACAATTCTGCTTCTAGAGAAATATCCAAAAGAGCTGCAAAGAGATGCTCAAAAAATATATGTACAGGTTTATTAATTAATAGCAGCAGTATTCACACAACAACCCAAATGTCCATCAGTCGATAAATGGGTAAAGGAATAGTGGTATATCCATACAACGGAATACTATTCAGCCATAAAAAGGAATGAAATCCTGATACCTGCTACAACATGGATGAACTTTGAAAACATTATGCTAAGAAAAAGAAGCCAGACACAAAGGCTACATATTGTGAGATTCCATTCATATGAAATATCTAGAATAGGTAAAGCCGCAGGGACAGAAAGCAGATTGGTGGTTGCCAGGGCTGGGGCAGAAACTGCTTACCGGATGCTAGGTTTCCTTTTGGGCTGATGAAAATGTTTTGAAAGTAGATAGAGATGGTGGTTGTACAGCATTGTGGAATGTAACTGAATGCCACTGAATTGTTTGCTTAAAGTGGTTAATTTTATGTTATGTAAATTTCATCTCCATTTAAAAAAAGTGAATTGGAGACTTGTGGGGTGGGGATAGGGGTGATGAAAGATGCCAG
>RJWJ010017908.1:0-32333 GCA_004363605.1 Indri indri
TATCCTAGTGGGTGTGAAGTGATGGTTCATGATCGTTTTGATTTGCATTTCCCCAATTACTAGTGATGTTGAATATCTTCTCATGCACTTGTTGACCATTTGTATATATTTTATGGACAAATGTTAAATTAAGTCTTTTTTAGGCACCCATATTTTTAAAAGATGCCTCCTCTCCCCTGAAGTTGATTCTAATGTGTAAAAGTTGAGAAAAATCATTGATGTCAGGGAAAGTGAAGAGCAAATAAGAAAGAGGATGTCAGTTACTTATTGTCTTTGCCAATTGCAGGTGGATAAGCAAGTGCTGTGGGTAATGTTATCAACCAGTCTTTCACAAACTGCTATTATACCTGAAGAATTCAAATGACAAGGACAAAATTGCATAAATACGATCAGTATGTTTCATGACTTCAAGGTGGTATTAAAGGACAATTTAAAAAGGCCTAATTTCATGTTTAATAGTTAAATAAAACATCTTACATGTATAGAATACCTGTCCCAGGGAGGTCAAAAGGTTTATTCTTTTGTTACATTTTATAGTTAGGGTGCAGATTTTTCACTTTAAGAAATTATGACAAGCAAAGGAAAATAATAGGCCTGAGATACTGTTGAATTCAAAAGAAAAATACGTTACTTCTGTTCCTGGCCACCAGTATGCTCCTTCTCTCTGTCCCTCTCTCTCTTCACCTGACATCCCTTCCCTTCCCTTTCTCTGTCCTGTAAACCATAATATATAAACAAATAGTAGAAAGGTTTATCTGATGCTTATATTCTACTAAGATGCCCATGTGGTCATTGTCAGTTTATTTTAGTATTGAATTCCAATGACAATGCTTGCCCTGAAATTTCCACGTCAGAGAAATTTTTAAAAACTAAACCCATCAAATTGCAGATACCTAGGTATCTATTGTTCACCTTCCAACACAGAAAAGCAGACCTTAGTGTAGGGAATGACATTTTCTTTAATGAAAACAGTTTCGTGAGTATTTTGACCTTAAATATTATTTTTGACAACAAAAAAAAAATTTTGACAACAAAACCTTTGCTGTCAGGAAGTGCTACAGGTTGGGTTCTCCAGGCAGCCAACTCTGGAAAAGGACAGGGAGAAGCAGGAGTGGGCAGGGGGAACCATCAGACTGTGCTGTGGGCCTGACAAATCTGTGCTAACCTTGCAACCAGGAGCTCTGGAGCAAAGATTGCCCATTGGAAGAGTCCCACATTGGCCCTTGGCTCACTGGTCCAGGCCCTTGTACCATGGCCTTGCTCAGCCATTGGCCAAGGGACCCCAGAATAAAGTGTGACCTTGATTTCAACACTGAGGCCCATCCTATAGCCGCAAAGTGTCAGTTTACCATGCTCCCTGCAGTTGAGTACCTACCTGCCACTTTCTTGAAAGGGTTTCTGAGTGGTGCATCTTTGTGTTCACCACAGAAAGTGATCTGCTCACTTGTCAGAACTCACATGGGCGATTACAGTTAAGAAGCAAGAAAATGCATGTTAGTTTTTTCCTTACCTCTAACCTAATGCTTTCTTTGGAGAGGTGGTAGACATTTTCTACATATGCTGAAGGCTTCTCAAAACAACACGGTCCCTATCCCTCTGGAATTTAGTGCACTATTTAATGCATATCTTTTGGATTCAACTTTGAGAGCTAGTTCCAATACCAATACATTGTTAGGATGCAATGTCACCTCATAGATCTGTACAGAAAAAGCTTAGCATGGTGCCTGAGCCATAGTAGGTGACTGGTAAAGGTTTGTTAACTTAATGCATGGATAATTAAACTACATAATGAATTAGAGCAAGACTCTTGAGTGTTGCTACAGTACCACACTCTAAAGAGTGGTAGACGAATTATTAACACCAGGATGCCAGAATCAAGTGCTGTTTTGAGTTTCTTGGCAATTTTAAACTATGTTTTGAGACATTTCTCCATTTCAAATATGTGGACTATGGCAAAAGCCCAAATTCAAAATATATTTTTGTTTTTTTGCAGAATTTTCCACTTAATTGTAAAACCCCTGCGTATTTTAAGGAAAATTAACCCACATATTCCATTATTTAACTTACACTTAACCATAAAACAGTTGTTTTGTAAGAGCCTAAATTGTCCAAGAAGTCTTTGGTATTTTTCTTCCACTTTTTTATAGAAGTAGGAAGTCTTGAAAAACGGAAGAAACTCATCAGCCTGAATCTTTGGGCTGAGAATGTAACCCTGGGCATTCTGGCAGGGGCTCTAAAGTGGGCAAGATGATGTATCCTCTCTCTCATCTCCATTCCCTGCCCCCATAGGCTGTGGGTCTCTAGTAGATTGTGTAGAAACTCTGGGTGAGATCACAGCAACCAACTCTTTCCTCAGTCTGTTTTTCCTCAGCCCTGTGTCAGTCAAAATACCTGCCCATAGTGGCCTGATGTTCTGTCTCAGCAGGAAGAGGCCTCTCCAGATTGCAGAGCAAGGCTGAGGTTCCTTGGCAGTCAGCAGTGGGGAGAAAACTCCAGGGGCCCAAGGAACAGCACTATGCCTAAGGAACTTGAAAAGAAAGAAAGAAAAGTGAAATGCTGGTTGCTGGGTCAATGCCAAGGAGCCTCCTCTGAGATGTATTATAGCTACTTCTTTCAAGGATGTCCTGGGGCAAGAAGAAAAAGCCAGGGAGGTGGCTCATTAAAAATTACAACTGCATTATGTATGGAGAAGGGGAGAACAATTAAGTGTAATTTCCAGATCTTTCTATAAGGATATCTGAATGGCACCACAGATGCTTACCAGGTCATGGTGAGTTTTCTTCACCAACATAAAAAGGATTGGGGCAAACAATATTATTTTAAAATGTTTTTGCAGTTGAACTTACCATAAAAATTAGCATTTGGCTGGGTATTGTCTTAAACTCACAGATTTCCCTTGAGCGCTGTGGCTTCCAAACACGCAGCTAAACCAAATCTGTGACGCGGGCTGTAGCTCATTCTTTCCCCTTAAAGCGCTCGTGCTCCATCAGTCGCCTTCACTTAGATTTTAAAGAAGTTTTTGGCTTGGGTATTGCTTGATAGTCCTCTCTTCAGTGAGCTGATGCAGTTTTGTCAGGATCAGCAAGGGAGAGGCCACAGCCACATAATAATGGGGAGACAGCAAAGGTTTCCCACCAGAACTGGCCCACTCGCCTTGTTCATGTGTCCCATTATACCCACATGGTCCCAAAAACTGAGGCTGGGGGGTACTTAATGGTGTGAATAGAGTTGCTTACCTGCAATAGTTGTAAAGTCAAAACCATAATAATAACTGGGGGATTCAGTGCAATGTAGCTTCCCTTGCACTGAGAATTAAACTTTGATGAGTCATTACTTGTATTGTTGTTTATTTCTTCTAATTATTCCTACTAGATTTTTCATTTTTAAATTAGTGAGGGAGATGTTGGGGAGTGGGAGTTATGCAGGCAAATCCCTGCCCCCACCTCACTGGCACAGAGCCAGGGATGATGGGGCCAGAGGGAGAAATCCTCAGCCTTCATCCCAACACCCAGGGGGAGATGTACACTGAGCCTGTGTGCAGCAGGAGTGGAAAGAGCTCCAGATTCATTTCACTATGGTGCCATTTGAGAAGCTGATGAGAGAGAGAGAAAGAGAGAGAGAGGTTGAGAGAGAGAGAACTGACACTCTATACATAAATAGCAAATAGTGGCGTGAGCCCTGGGAGCCAGTCCATAATCTTCACCTTACCCCTGCTTTAGGCCCTGCCTCCCGCAATGAAGAGAATGAGCAGAATGGAACATATTCAAGAGAGAGGAAGTGCTGCAGAATGAAATACATAAGTTCTTTTATTCATTAATAGACATTCCATAGGTTGCTCGGCCTTCTACGAAGCAACTTGAAATACTGACTGATGGTCTGGTTACAGGGCATTGAAGACTTTCCGAAGAGTCTGTAAAGATTTGAATCTTTCTACATCTGAGATAATATAGTAAAACCTATTGGAAATACCTATGTATGGGAGACACAAATGTCCTTCACATGTATTTTTGGAATAAATAAACCATCAATCTGGGTCCCTGTTTAGCATGATTTTTAAAGCCAAAACCTGGGTCAGGAATATTCTTCTATTTTATTCAACAGATGTTATATACATTAATATAATTGGAGGTAAGAAAATCAAGTGCTATAAGTCAACGAGCTTCTGCTTCGAGTACCTCAAGCATTACTAGCGAGCAGAATAAACGAAGAAGAGCTTACGATGGATTTGTAACTGGTTAATGTTGTGATAACCAAGAAGGTGGGGTGGGTGGGAGGCCACCATCAGAAAATTGGGCTTCCACACCTCTACCTCAGAAGCGGGGGCCCTGGAATAGGCACGAGCACCACGTATCATCTGCATAGTGGATGATAAAAGAATGACTACAATTTGGGGAAGGGGTACTTTTTTCAGCATTAAAAAGGGTTTGCCTATTGGAAACATTGGAAATCACTGGTGGTTTCTCAAGCATCTGCTTACTTGATCATAATCAATAGGGCCAGTGGGCTCTGGAGATACCCTCTATAGATCACCATTTATTTAGTGTCCCCCTAGTTAGCTGGTTGGTGACATCATCCCAAGTATATTTCATCAAAACCTCTTTTGTATTGACCTTGCAACAAGTTTATTATATACCTTAAACATATGTATTGCACATTAAATCTTTTCAACTTAATAAACAAATGAGGTAAATAAAAAACAAGTTCTATTTGCCAAAGAAAACAATAAAAATTTATTAACTCTTTCAAAAAAATTATTTAATTTCACAAAAACCTGTTGATTTGTTTCAGACCTTAACCTGTTGCTTCATCCATGGATGCTTTCTTTCTTTTTTTTTTTTTTTCTGAGACAGAGTCTCACTCTGTTCCCCAGGCTAGAGTGCTGTGGCGTCAGCCTAGCTCACAGCAACCTCAGACTCCTGGGCTCCAGCGATCCTCCTGCTTCAGCCTCCCAAGTAGCTGGGACTACAGGTGAGCACCACCATGCCTGGCTAATTTTTTCTATTTTTAATAGAGATGGGGTCTTGCTCTTGCTCAGGCTGGTCTCAAACTCCTGAGCTCAAGCTATCCTCCCGCCTCGGCGTCCCAGAGTGCTAGGATTACAGGAGAGAGCCACTGCACCTGGCCCATGGATTCTCTTCTGACAAACACATTTCTTTCTCAAAATGTCACCCCGTATATGTCATTATTTAAAAGCCTTCCTGTATGTCATCCTATAATATGTTAATATATTATGCAAAGTTTCTATTCATTCTTCTTAAAGAAAAGGTATAAGTTCTGTGCACACATGCAAGTAACATTCATCTGGTGTTGGGCAGGAGGGATGGGGGAAGAGCCGATGGGTAAATTCACACCTCATGGGTGTGGTCCACACTGGCTGGGGATGGACACGCTTGTAGTAATAGCTCTGACTGGGTGGTGCAAAGGCAATATATGTAACCTCAACGTTTGTACCCCTGTAATATTTTAAAATTAAAAAAAAAGAAAAAAGAAAAGGGGTAAGGTAAATAAAGTTCCCGCAAGTTGTTTTTGAATTCTGGCCTTATCTGTAATTAGTTCCTGTCTCTCTGACTCACATTCTCTTTTCAATCTGTGTGTCCTTTTTGTGTCCCCCACATGGGACATTTGTCTCTTACACTCGCGTCTTAATAGCCATCGCTTTTTTAAAATGGAGGCTCAAGGCTGGTTAAGCCCAGTGGCTTTTCCTGATTAATCTTAGGAGGGTCTCATCAGTCCAGTTTTACTCCACTTCCTATAAACTTGCTCATGTGTACTCACTGCATGGTGAATGTTTTCTTTTAACTTTAGGTGTATCGATTTTATTTTTCAGAAGAGTAGAATCAAAACACGTAGTGAAGCACTTCATAGAGACATACTTAACCAAAATATATGGACATTATTTCTGAAAACCACTGGAATGTCAGTTCTATGAAGGCAGGGAGCTTTTTGTGCTTTTTGTGCACTGATAATCCTGAGTTCCTGGAACACAGTAGGTGCTCTATACGTATTGGTTGAATAAATAAATATCCGTGGTCCAACCATTGTTGGACTGTCAATTGTAATTGTTCTCAAAGCTAATCCTTCATCAGAATTTCTCTGCAACTATAAAAATTATACGTAACTTTTTGACCCTTAATCTCCTCATTTGTGAAACAGTGATTATGATCAAGTAAGCAGGTGCTTGAGAAATTACTTGCTTTTTGTCCAAAACCTTAATGACAAAATCCTCCAAGCCAATATTCTATGCACAGAACTCCTCAGTCTAAAATCAGAATGCTTTGGGACAGAGAGTAGCTACTTTCATTTCTGACCGGCATTAAGATGATCAGCAGCTACTAGCACTACTGTGCATTCTAAGTCACAATTTTGAAAGGCAATCACTGACTGGCATCACCAATCCTTATTGTCTGAAAAACTATTGAATGAAACTTCATTTTTATTCTAGTGTAGTTCTTTTGAAAGGAGGACAAGCAAAGATTAATTCTTAGGGTTAAAAAAATTACAGAACTATCACCTACAAAATACATCCTTTTCCATTAAGAGATGCATGGGTCTTGAAAGGGGGGATATGGTATTTGCTTAGCATAGGATTCCTTTGGAAATATTTGGATCAGAAATGGCTAAGAATTCACACCTGTAAAATTCCTCCTTCCTTCAATCCCCATAACTAATTTCTCAACTTATTATTGTGTTGGAATTAACTGAAATAAACCACAAGGCAACTGCTTGTCAGGAGTGCTATATCCATCTGAGGAGGAAAGTATTAAATTAGTCAGGTGACAGGAAAGAATGGGAGATACACACCATAGACCCGGTTGCCTGAAATCTATAAACCGTGTCAGTTATTTAGGGGATTCTCGGCAAAGACAAGACAGGGGCAAAGGGGGAAGTATTCAGGTTGCATTTCTGGGCGGGGTCCCTTCTACCCTAAACCCAGCACTCTGAGAACTGAAACTTGGCCCCTTTGCAAGATTAGGCTTCCCAAATTAGCTGTCTTTGGTGACAGCAAAAATACCTGCCTGTCCCCTTAAGCAAGACTCTCCACCTGAGTGCGAAACCAGAAGCGTGGCCCAAGCCCAGAACAGGTGTTTAACGGGGAAGCTGAAAGGCAGCAGGCTTCCACATGCAGAACCTTTGAGTACATTGCTGTAGGGATTTGGCTGCGTGATAAGCTTTTATTACTGTCGAGCAAAATTAAAAGTCAAATTCTATAATACTGGCATAGAAGCTAACAGGGGCATCTTTGCTGGCTCACTTGGAAATCCTAAGTTTTGTTACATTTTTAGAAAGTGGACACCTTTTATTGCCATCGAAACCTGTGGTGAGAAATAATATTTAAGTTTCAGTTTGTCAAGATGTTTCCAAATGTATTGCTGTCGCTCTTTCCTTTTTGGAAAAGTGTGCTCACATATAAATTCTATCAGCGTTGTTCTAAATAATATGTGGAATGTTGGAGGCAACCTCACATTTGTGGTCTCATTGTATTCCCAAAGCTCCTGTGTGAGGTAAGTAGGGCGAGGATCATTATAATCACCCATTTTATAAAGCAGGAGGTTGCAGCAACATGGAGAAATGATTTTATGTCTCTTTTTCTGAAAGCTTTGTTCCAAGAAAAGGACTATTGTCCTTTAAAAAATAGTTTTCATTAAAAGACAAATCATAAAATCATAGGAAAGAAGCTGTAATTTTTTCCCCACTTCAATCTAAAGTGGATATCCACAGTGTTCGTTCTCATTTCCCCCGTTGTTTCGTTTTGTGTTCTTAGTACAATCTAAGCATACCTATTTATTTCCGTGATTGCTTATTTCCTGGCCCCTTCCGCCTTCAGACTGTCAGCGCCATGAGGGCAGCCATGGCATGGTTTCACTGTCTGTCTAGTACCCAGCATTCCTCCTTGGCACATAACAGGTACTTGATGAATTTCTCTTCAAGGAACAAATGCTTAAAGAGTAAACATAAGCAACATATTGATATTTGAAAGTATCAGAAAGTAAGAACATAGAGGAGTTGAGGGTGAATTAATCCAGGTGGAAAAGAAATAAAACCTCCCGTTTGCTTGGGACAATTACAGTTGCGTAAACAAATATTATCATGTATATCTCTATTTATTTATTTTTTTACTTTGCCACTATATCGATACAAGGACTAAGAGCAGTGGATGTGTAGGAAACAGTGATGGTTCTTAAATAGTTAGAAGCAGGAAGATTGGGGCTGTCTTGTGAGGAGTTAACTATCTGGGGCCTTATCTGCAAGGGCTTAGAAGTTCCTGAAAAATCCCAAAGCTGTGTACAGACTTGGAGTGAAGAGGTTCAAAGTGAATTTAAGGAAGCATCCTATCTTACTTGAGTGTAAAAAGAAACTTCAATGGATTGTGAAGAGTCATTAACAAGTGTTACGGGAGAAATGTATTCAGTAGCAAACTCTAATAGGGTTCCAGTAGATTAGGAGTCTGTTCCCAGCTCTTCCCTGGGTTGGCATTATGGTCTTGGTCACTTAGCCACTGTGGGCCATCATTTTAGAGCTTGAGCTAGAAAACAGAGATTTTCCAGCTCTAAAAATCCATGTTTTATTCCTACACATCTTGCTCTATGTTACATATCCTTTCTAGAAAGAGTTCCTATATTTTTAGTATTTGCACTTAACTATTTTAATAAAAGTTTCCTTTTCATGAGGAACTTTAATTTCACCTGCAGGAAGACTAGTTATTTGGACCATAATGCTATAACAAAGATTCAGCAGTCCACCATGTGGTTTCTTACTCTAAATGCAAAATACATGCATAGAAATAAAGAGATTTGCAAATCCAGATGAGTACAGTAGTGATATAAATCTTGGGCAGGTTTTCATAAAATGGCTTTCCTGCAGACACACAATAAGTTAGCTTCTTTATCAAAGCCCGGGGCTCTTCAAATTGTCCAATAATAAGATTACCCTACTTCCTAATATATGGAAAAAAATTAATGTGCTTTCTGAAACATTTAATTACTACTAGGGACAGCTTTGGTTTGGCTCTTCTCAGGAGAGATAATTCTGGATACTGCACTTTGATGCAATAGGATACTACTGACTAGAATGGGTTAGGTCTGGGAAACCGGCCAAGAATCTGGCTAGGGCCACAGGTCAAATAGGTTATACGTGAAATCCAAACAAGAGAGGATGAGAACGACAGAACAGTGTGCATGTTGTAGGTTGGCCAGGCAGCAGGCTACTTTGTTCCTTCAATAAGCACTTAATAGCATTTCCTGCATGTACAGAATTCCAGGTCATCATGGTATCTACAACTAACTCTATGACTACTTATCTGATTATATCATAATCATTTTTGTCCATGTTTATCTCCCTAACTAGTATAACTAGTGTGGAATCTGTGAGGGCAGTGACTGGTTTATCTCTGAACCCCTTGGCTTGAGCACAGTGCCTGGCACATCGAAGGTGACTAACTCATTAGACACTCATGATTACTATTGCAGCCATTAATGCTTTTGTATTTACTATTATTATCTGAGGGAAAAATTATCCAAATTACTGATAAATCATAAATTTTAAATTGCCCCCAATCATTTTAGAGAAAATACCCAGGGGAAAAGGGATTTAATTAGTTAATAAAATATTATTTGATCTTACTCAAAAATACAGTTACCTCTAAACAACGCAGCTTGGATTCTAACACCTATAAAAATATTGATAAAAAATTCTCCTTTTCAATAGTATCTATGTGAAAATTGACAAAAACACACACCTACACTGACTTGTGTGTTTGAAAACTAGCTCTTTACAATGTAGTTTCCTGAAATCCAAGATTCAGGAATATTCTGTTATTTTGCCCAGTGGGTAAAGCCAGGGACCTTGCCAGGTGGTCTTATAATCCTACCAGCTATCTTGAAACCTCACAAATTTATCCATCTCTTCCTGTTGTTCTTTTTTATAGCTTTGTTATATGCATCAAAATTATTTCCAGCACAATGCTAACCTTCTCGGGGATCCATATGTTTAAAATAAAAGAGATTGGGAACAAGAATAATGTCCTTTCTCTTAGAAGTAGCATAAATTCTTAACATTAAAAACACAGTGCATGACCCTTAAGAATATATAAGAATAGTTCTATACATGCCTTTTTTGCTTCCCCATTTGTAAAATAATTTACACACATACACTCCTAATAAACGTTTGATATATGCCTCCAGTTTTTTTCCCCCAAGAAATCTTGTTTATAAGGACACTGCTGTTGAAGGTAAATAATGATACAATTTTGGCCTTTATGATTCCAAACACCAGTAATGTCCTTTCCAGGGCCTTTTCACGATTTGTCTAATCCTCTATCGTCCTTACCATCTTAGGCTCGTTGCTGTTCATGTCCACAAGAGATGAGCAGCAATACCATTATAGGATTCCCTAACAAAAGGCTTCCACGATCATTTTCTAGCATCTTGGAGATTGACAAGGTCCCCTCCTGTTTCCCAAGCCCATTTCCCCCCTTATTCCTGGTGATTTCTTTTCTTATACACCAGAAAGAAAGCACCTCGCTGAGTGGTGACCTCTCTCGCTACATGGATACCTGCTAGAAACAACAAACCTCACGTGTTGAAACTGCCCCTTGATGTGTTGGGATTGGTGTGATGGTTCCTGTTTGATATAGTGGGCTGCTTGGAGCTGCCTTTAAAAAAATCAATCCATATTAAAAATAAAAGTTCCTTTTGAAAATTACTCTTCATATTTCTTTGGGGGGGTTGTGCCACAAACCAGCTAAAAGTGCTGCAAAGTGTCATATAATGAAACCACCAGGACTCTAACAGGCCAGAGAAGGAGAAAATGTCTTGAGTAATTACAACACTTTTCTGTTTTCAATGGATGGTTCAGTTTATCAGTAATGTCTCGTTTGTTTTCTTGTTGAGAGGACTGCAAACTTTTAAAAGATTTTCAAAGTGTCAATTTTAATCTTCTGTACAGTTTCTTTCAAATTGGTAAGTATTAATATATACATTTTCTATTTTAGAAAAGTAATGAAAATAATTGCCTATGAACTTATCAGAGGGAATAGCTATTCATTCAAAGTTAATGACAAGTTCCCTGAAACTTTATCCTCTATCCTTGCACTGGTAATTTTTGCTAGTAGATTTTGTTTCATTTTGTACATAAAATAAATAGAATATGCCAGAGTAAATAATTTGAGACAAGCAATACACATTTAAAAATAGAGTACGGTCTTTAGAAAAATAAAATAATTAGGGGAAATTTTTTTTATAAATAATCTTTTGTTCTATTTTCAATTGGAGAGAATCCCTGGTTACATGTGTTTCTTAGGCACGTGTATGTTTATCATATATGGGCACATACATGTTTATATGCAGATTCTATATGCATAGACACACAGTTCATTTTTTAAAAAATATTTTTAATAACATTCTTCACATAACTAGATTCAAACATAAACGTGCTAGGTGTGATAGCTCATGCCTCGTTGATGAGGTGGTAAGGCCAAGAGCCAATGGAGAAAGGGTACCTAATGGTGAGCAGCTGTATTGGCTTAATGGGCCTGCTAAAGGATCTAACTTGAGTACAGCAGTTGCAATGTTTTAACCACAGATAGGAATTTGGTTGGTTTTTCTTTCACTACCCATTTAATATATGGGAATGTGAATGCCACTCCTCCTGGAGACTCAAAGGATTAAGACAAATTTAGGGTAGGATTTAAAGAGTGTAGAAAAGCGTATGTTTAGCCTTTACTTGAATAAAGGTATGTTCCTATCAGCTTAAAGAATTAAGTTTAAAAAAAGAAGAGCCTCATAATTGCACAGAGACTGGTCAACTGTTTCTCAGCTAGATTTATCACTGGATTTAGGCGGTAATTGAGTCTCAACTCCTCCAACTGGCTTAAGGCCTTCCATAAGCCAGGCTACCTGTACTAACTTAACTTTAGCTCTTCTATTTCCCTCGTCTGATCTGACCCAGTTATGTGAGATGCCTTTGTCTCCAAATTGTGTTCCTTCTGCATCCTTTGTCATGAGGGTACTCTTGCAAAATGTCTTCCCTGTATCTGAACACTGTGACCTCTGCCATGAGACCTTCCTTGGCATCATACGATGCAGAGTGAATTGGCTCACTAAGTTCAACAGACATAGACTTGAATTCTGGCTCATCTGTTTTAGTTGCTACATGATATTGAGGCTGTTTCAATTCCTCTGAGCCTATTTCCCCTTCTGTAAACCAAAGATGATGACAATGATTCCTGTTCTAACTGAGCCTCACTATAATAATACTAGCTGTCATTAACTGAGAATTTGTTATGTGTCAGTTAATTGTATCCTCACAACAATCAACAATTCTAATTTGATTTTAATGCCCATTTCACAGATGAGAAAACTGAGGCTCAGAAGATTAAGAAAATCGCCTTAGGTCACAGAACTAGAAATTGGCAGAAATAGGATTTAAATGCAAAGGGTTTTTGTTTGTTTGTTTGAACAATTTCTCAATTTTTTTTCCTTTCGTGTCACTCTCCCTCCACCTTACCTTAGAGAGTTTTAGTAAAGATTATAAATGATGTCTGTAAATTATTTAGAACATAATAGCTGTTCAGTAAAGTTTTATTATTCATTTTTCTCAGCCAAGCTATCTTTTAATATTCATTTGTAATATATGTTTTTGTATTAGCTTTAGTTCTGTCAATACTTTTTAGTTAATTTATGGGGGTCTTTTATATTTCTGTATGGTTGACTTTACTCCTAGCCAAATTAAGTGTGATTTTTTTGGGAGATGCTTTCCAAAATTTCTATGCTTTTTTTTTTAGGGAGTAGTGCAATGCCTTTTATTCTATGATTAACATGGGGCTGAAAATGCAAAGTCCACCTCCCAATAATTTGAATTAAATGCATTCATTCAAATTAATCTTTATTGAGTTACTCAATAGATGTTAGAAGCTTTTTTAGGTAATGGGCATGTAAGATAAATAGGAAGGAATCTCCTTTCAGTCTGATAATTCTAATTCGATGGATGTGAGGAGGGTTACTAATTGCCTAAAGTTGCACAGATATAGTAGCCATTAGCCACATGTGGCCATTGAACATTTGATCTAGCACCTCTTGTATCATCCTGGATGGAGCTGGAGCCCATTGTACTAAGCGAATTATCAGAAGAATGAAAAAACAAGCACCACATGTACTCACTGTCAAATTGGAATTAATTGATCAACACTTAAGTGCACATACGGTCGTAACATTCATTGGGTGTCAGGCAGGTGGGAGGGGGAGAAGGGGATGGGTATATTCACACCTAATGGGTGTGGTGCGCACTGTCTGGGGGATGGGCACGCTTGTAGCTCTGACTTGGGTGGGGCAAAGGCAATATATGTAACCTGAACATTTGTACCCCCATAATATTCTGAAATAAAAAAAAATATAAAAAGAAATACAGCTAGTCTATATTAAAATGCACTGTAAGTATAAGATACACACCAGATTTAAAATACTTAATATGAAAAATAACATAAACTATCTTATTAATAATTTTTGTAAGGATTACACATGAAAATGAGAATATTTTGTTTATATTGTATTAAATACATCATTATAACAAATTTCATTATAATGTTTCTTTTAATGTAGCTACTAGAAACTTTAATATTCCACATATGGCTCATATTGTGGCTCATGTTATCTTTCTGTTTGACAGTGCTGACCTAGAGTAGCTGGGGAACATTTTAGAGAATGAGTTAGAAATTACCACTTGTACGTATTTTATTTTACAAAAATTGGATCGTGCTGTTAATAAGTGGTTTTTCCCACTGAATAATATGCGTGGATGTCATTCCATGGCTGGATGGTGGTTCATTATGCAGATGGATCATAATTTATTTTACTTGAACCTGTGAACAATTGTGGATTTGAATAGCCTGGAAGGAGGAGGACTATATCCGTGGGGTAAAATGTAGGATGTCATAATGAGAGAGCACATGGAAGTCTCTGGGGCTAAATGCCTCATTTGAGAGATGAGCAAACTGAGGGCCAGACATGATGAGTGGCCTTCCTTTTGGCTCTTTTTTTTAAGCTAACACTTGAGCGTTACCATACACCATGTTCTGTGCTAAGCATCTTCCACATTGTCTCAATAATCCTCATGACAACCTATGAGGTAGACATTATTGTTACTTCTATTTAACAGGTAAGGAAACAGAGGCTTAGAGGTCACACAGCTAGTAAAGTGACAGTGGTGAGACCTAATGGAAGTCTGCTTGATTTCAGCCAGAATTTTTAACCATCGAAGCAGAAGTCCCCAGATTTTTAGATTTGACCAACTAATAATTTTTAACGGAAAAAACACAAATTAGTCACATTTTATTTTAGCAATAACACAACAAATACTGCTACTACTTCTACTGCTATCTCTTATAAGCATCATTTCATAAAAACAAGAGCACTTGAAAATAAGTTAATTGAATAAATGTAGTTTTATTTTTTTTTTAAAAAAAGAACCTCACTTATTATCTACATTATTCCAATTTTACCATGGAGTGGTGAAAATAGGGACACAGACAGGTGTTGGGCTGGGATTAGCGTTAGGAAACTGTGCAGGACCCTGCAGGAGAAACTCTGTGCATGCAAAGTCAGCCATTGAACTATGAGCAGGCTCAGACTGGTGGATTCCTGTCCAAGTTCTTACTATACTGCAAAGAAGTGCCAGCCCTTGTCGTCCTTGCCCTGATCAGTGTAGCATTCTTCACTGCCTGGGTACTTCGTTGTACCAGATCTGCTTTGTACAGGCACGTATTTGGATTATTATTCAATCCTGGAGACAGACGGTTGGTTTTTTCTATCTTGGTTGCTCTACAAGGATGTAAAGCATTGAGTGTGTTATGATTCCCCTTGAGGTGGGGTCCTTGGCCTTCGAGACGCCGCTCCATCGCACTGCCTTTGCATTTTGGAGCAGGCTGATGAGGCAGACACGCTGCTTTGGCTCTCGCTGTGTCAACTTTGGTTTTTTGTACAGTTGGCATCTTCTTGCTCTGTTCTCCTTTCCCAGCCAAATAATTCTAAGCTCCCATTGCAAATGCGATCCCTCTGTGGTTGATGCTTCATCAATTTGGAGGTTTCCTACAGACTGCAGGATTAAGTTGATATGATACAGACCTCATTATTCTTTTTCTGATACGTATACCACAATGGCACATCATTTATACTTAATGATTATTAAATAGCAAGCGTCTTTAAAGAGTTTTTAGTTTTCTGGAGAAAAGCAAATACAAATGTTATTATCAATAAGCTTAGTGTTGTTACTGTTTTTGTGTTGACTTTGTTTAGATAGGACTAATACTTAATGACTTTGAGTTAAGTAAAACAGCAAAAACAACTCGGGTTGAGTATTAAAGTCTCCACAGTATTTAAAATAAAACTCAGGTGAAAAATTAAGGATTGGTCAGTAAAGGAAGAAGCGCATTGCAATGCAGCACCGTACCAGTGCTGGCGAATGCTCCTTAGCGTAGCAGGCCAAAGAGCGCATACTCCATTCTAGCACAACAATAAAAATCTTTATTCTTACTTCTAGTAATTATAAAATAAATCTTTGGTATTTTTTACATTTCATGTTTCTATTTATACTATTTCAAATTAATTTTAGATAATTGATTTCTCATAGGAGATCTCATTCAATTGCACATTGAATATAATAAATGTTGAAGGATGCCAACATTTTAAACTTCCTCCATTTGGGAAATCGGAGTTCTAGTTCACATTTTTCCATAACTGTTTTTTAATTGATGAAGGAAATTTTTCTTTTATCCCAAGGTTACTAACCTTCCTCAGCCTTTTGTGTATTACCCAATCAAAAGGTTTTTGATTATCTAAAGAAATGACACCCACTGGTTCGCCTTTATAGATCATTTTGTTACCTCTTTCAAAGCATCTTAACAGGTTGGGGAGCCCAGATTTACCCTAACAAAAGCCAGGCTGGCCGCGCTCTTTTGTAACCTCCTCCTCTAAGCAATTTATAACTTTCCCTTCAGTGCACAGCTGAATTGGTTATACTGGGATCCAAGAGCAGCGGTGGGGGGTCCTGGATTGTTTTCAGGGGTCATCAGAGGATCTTTCTAGAAAATTATGGCAGCACTGAAAACTCTCAGTGTTCGGAAGGGTAAAGAGAAAAACTTTTTTTTTCAATCCCTGTTGATTTCTGTTTGTTACTTAATCTTTTTAATTATTTTCAACTGCTGGAAGTTTAGATTGTGCCCTGAGTTATCTTAGGTTTAGGGTAGCTGCATAATAAAAACTAGAGGAAAGATTAAAGAGAGGGGGATTGTTTAGGGGAAGAAAAGATGACCTTGGGGCATAGCCTTGGGAGGGAGAGAGGAAACATTTTTAGAATTTTAAACTCTTAAAAGATTTTTTATTTTTAATTTTTAAAAAGAAATTTAGAATTTAAAATTGTAGGAATCATTCGACAGGTTGAACACTAAACTCATGCTATTGGTGAATAAAAAAGGTGTGCTATGTAGCAATTTATTCATTCCCTTTTTTTCTATTACACAAGTGACACACAAATATTAATACTGTCTCTTTGTAAATATCTTAAACAAAACAGAAGCAGATAAACTGAATGTTTCTCTATATCTTCCATTCTTTTTCTTAAAAAGAGCCATTGTCCTCAGTTTTAGATGTACGCTTTCAGTCCTTTTCCTATAATATTAATTTATACACACATCATATTTTGTAACTTGGTTTTTTACTTTATAATATGTCTTGGAAACTTTTTACATGCTAATACATAGAGATCTACTATATTCTTTTTTAAAATTTTTTTATTTTTTAATAATTTTTCTTAACAGATTCTTTTTTTTTTTTTTTTTTTTTTTTTTTTTTTTTTTTTTTTTTTTTTTTTTTTTTTTTTGAGACAGAGTCTCACTCTGTTGCCTGGGCTAGAGTGTCATGGTGTCAGCTCAGCTCACAGCAACCTCAAACTCCTGGGCTCAAGCAATCCTTCTGCCTCAGCCTCCCGGGTAGCTGGGACTACAGGTACACACCACTGTGCCTGGCTAATTTTTTCTATTTTTAGTTGTTTGGCTAATTTCTTTCTAGTTATAGTAGAGACAGAGTCTTGCTCTTGCTCAGGCTGGTCTTGAACTCCTGAGCTCAAGCATTCCTCCCGCCTCGGCCTCCTAGAGTGCCAGGATTACAGGCGTGAGCCACCGCGCCCGGCCTACTATATTCTTTTTAATGGCCACACAGTCTTTCATGATGTGGATATACCAGAAGCTATACCACTGGTGCCCAGTTAATAGGCATTTTCTGTGTTTCTAAATTTTTGTTTTTATAAGCGTTAGAGCCCAAACACTTGTGTGCACATGAGTGCGTAGCTGCAGGAGAATTTCTTGAAAGTGGAATAGCTGGCCTCACTCACTCTCACCTACCATTAGCATACTGAAACATCCCTAGCAAATATGCCCTGCCTGCATGATCCATTGCCCATATAGCACACAGAAAGTTATTTCTGAAAATGCCAAGTGTGTTGCTCTTCTGCTTAAAACCCTTTGACAACTTTCTCTTGCTTCCGGATAATGACTCGACTCCTTGATGTGGTTTATCAAGTCCTGTCTCTGACCTCAGCTTATCCCTTAGCTGCATTTCTCATGTTTTTTTAATGCTCCAGCCAAATGGAGCTACTTCGATTTCTTCAGCCTCTTTTTCACACATAAAGGCATTTACATCACAGTTCTTCTGTCTAGACACCCCTCCCAACTCCCAAACTGACTTACCTTATTTATTTGTTTGTTTATTTATGTATTTATTTATTTATTTTAGAGACAGGGTCTTACTCTGTTGCCCAGGCTAGAGTGCAGTGGGCAACATAGCTCACTGCAGCCTAAATCTCCTGCTTTTGAACAGTCTGCTTGCCTCAGCCTCCCAAGTAGCTGGGACTACAAGCACATATCATCACGCCTAGCTAATTTTTCTTAGTTTTTGTAGAGATGGTGATCTCACTATGTTGCTCAGACTGGTCTCGAACTACTGGCCTCAAGCAATCCTTCTGCCTAGGCCTCCCAAAGTGCTGGGATTACAGGCATGAGCCACTGCATTCAGCCTACTCATCTTTAGATCTTAGCTTGAAAGTTTAATAATTGTCTCCATGAAGCTTTCCCTAAACCACTCCAATCTCCAGCCAGCACCTCACTCCAGTGTACACCTGTGCACAGAACTCCCTGAGTGAGATGTTCCTGTACATGTCCCCTCGTAGTGCTCAATTCTCCTCATGAGTGCCTCATTTATGTGAATCCCCCACAAAGCTGTAGTTTTTATGTCTATCATACTATTCAGTGATAATTAATGCCCATGGTATCATGCCAGGCATCATAAGATTCCAAAGTACCTCCTAAATTCTAAATATCATTAAATTATTTCATGGAGACTAACACAGGACATGACATTAAAAAAGGCATCTCTCTGATGTGGGCAATCTTGGGTGAGAAGGGTGTGTGTGGCAGTGGTAGGGGAGGAGGGACAGGGGAGACTCTACTTATTAGGTTTTCAATTATCTAATAACAACCTGTCCTCGGGCGATTGTGTTGGAAGTGAAAGTTAATGCAAACTCATGGAATCACAGTGCTGGAAGGTGCTTGGAAATCATCTAATTTCTTGCCACTCAAAGTGTGATCTGTGCACCAGCAGCATTGTATCACCTGAGAGCTTGTTAGAAATGCCTCATCCCTGACATACAAATCAGAATCTGCATTTAATAAGCTTCTAGGTGATTTGCTTACACAGTAAAGTATGAAAAGCACCACACCAGTTCTCAATTGGCTCTATATGAAAATCATCTTGGGAGCTTCTAGCAAATGCCAGTTCAAGGCCCACCTCCCAAAGATTCTTACTCTGTTGGTCTAGGGAGGGGCCAGGCAGGGCATTATTGTTGCTGCTTTTTAACTTCCCAAGAGATTCCAAAGTGTTGTAGCTGGGATTGAGATTTCCTGACTCCCTTTCCCTTTTAATGGCACAGACGAGAATGCTGTAGACAGCAATTTAGTGGCCAGTTGTGTTAGAACTGTGTTTCCTCACTCTAGTTCTGTATCCTTTTCTCCATACATCAGTCTCCAAGCGATCACTCAGCAATCCTATAAAGTATATTCTAATAGCCACATTCCATTTTTTTTCAGAGGGAAAAAGAGTTGCCTAAGGTAAGGTCATGGCAACAGGACAATAAATTGTATCCAAAAAACTCCCTTTGCTTTGTTACTCTGCACTTCTCTTCACCAAGCTTTCTGTCAGACCAGACCCTTGGCCCTACTTGGGGTTTGGTTTCAAATCACCCCCAGAGGAGTCTCTGGCTTTATCCTCTGACAAGGAAGACACACTGTGCCCTCCTTTTAACCAGACCTGAAACACACCTATAAAATGTCGTCTCCTAAACATATGCCCTTTCAGAGAAGACCACCTTTTAAATTCTAAGTTCCAAAGAAGGGCCACAGTCTCAGGAAGTGTAAATGAAACCCCAGATAATTTGGCACGTGTGCCTGAAACCAGCACGTTTGCTGCTGAGTTTTGGTTTCTAAAGAAAAGTTTTGCTGGGGCTCTCATTTACTCCTCAAATGCTGCTGTTCTCAGCAATTGGAGACCAGCCCCCACTTCGGATGCAGGTGAGAATGTTTGCTGCTCAACAAGCTGGTAATCCTAGGTGGAGAAGTAAGTGCTTAGAGCACTATTTGGGAGGGTCCCAGTGCCTTTGCCTTTGGAATGTGATATTATCACTAGATTAAGAGGCTAGACACCTGGTGAGGAAATATTAGCCTTATTCCGTCTGGGTGTTTTTGATGTCTTCCTGGATTATTGCTGGTTGGAGAATTTTCCATTCTATTAAAGATTCATGACCCTGAGCTCCTCAGAAGGAAAAATAAGAGGATAGAGGAATGTAACCACAGAAAATATATATTGAATAAGAGGACTCTCTAGATTGACGGCTTTTTTGATTATTTTTAAAGTTTATATTGATTAGGTAGAAAACCTTCATCTGCAAATGAAAACTTCATGGGGCCAGACCCATGGGGCCAGGATGGATTTTTTTTCCATAATTTAATCTATAACACCTTATGTAGTACCTGGCATATAGTAGGCCTTTAGTAAACAATTGTTGAGTTGAAATTCAATAAATTTAATAGGTAATTCAAGCATTTATTGAAGCCTCACCGTTCACCCTCAATTATCTCATTTAATCTTTATGACAACCATTTGAGGAAGGTAATATTATCATCGTTTTACGTATGATGGAACTGAAGTCCAGAAATATTTAAAAGCATTGTCTAGCTTAGAGCTTGAAAAAGACAGGTCAATTAGCATACCTCCAAGTCTATAGAGAAATCTCATACTGAATCCAAATCTACCTAAACTTGGTGGAAGAGCCAGTTCAAGGAATGGCTCTTGGAAAAACAGCCTGTTATATATTCAGCGAATAACTTAAGACTATGAGGAAAAGATTTTTGACATTAAAAAGGCAAGTAGGTGAGGACCTATTGACATTAGTTTCAATGGGAAATATTGCTCTTTGCAGTGGTTATTCTTTAATTTTATTACCATAATTTTACCTTTTTAAGTACTTTTTCCAAGATCTGAATTATAGTTAGTTATTTGTCCATCTGATTTTCCCACAGAATTGACTACTGGGACAAAAATTTGCTTCCTGCCTTTCACCTCCCCCGTCAATCCCAGATAGTGTGTAGAATATTAATCTTATTTCTAAAATTATCCATTTATTTTAAAGGAAAAAAATATACTCCCGAAAATTATGTAGAGATTTTTGGATTGGTTTTAGAACTGGAAGGAAACTTACACATGAGTGAAGCTGAGTGAAGCTCAAGGTTAGAGTTAGCTAACCTCTTAGTTAAAGTGCAGACCTGAAATGGACCCTAGAGATCATCTAGTTCAACCCCTTCATTTTTCAGACAAGTTAACTTAACAGGTGCACACAATTCCAATACCTTTCAAGGTAAATATCTACGATGTCATCCTACAATGACCTTGCTTCTAGTTGTAGAAATGACTGATGTTTTGTGTGCCTTTGTGTTAACTTAAGGTAGACTTTTAAATATACCCACACCCCATAACTATAGTGGACAGAATTGAATGTTCAGTAGCTTTTTGGAAACCTCACCATGGAAACAAAGGTTTGGATTCTCTCAGACTGGATTTCACTGTTCTGCCTCTAGAGCAGATAAATTGAGGCTCCTGCAGGCATGGGTTCTGTACATGAGACTTTAAATTTCAAAGTAAAAGATTCTTCTCGGCAGGATATTAAAGACTGTTGTGGTGCACTATTAGTAAGGAATGCAGCCTGTCCCAATTCTCTTGGCCGAACCTTTGAAGACCATGACTGACGGAAAAATCTTGTTCTTGGCCTCCTGGATTCTTGGATGCTCTAAAGAATGTAATTGCTTTTTATAGCTAAAAGAAACTTAAAAATTGCTTCCAAAGAAAATATGTATAACCAATGATCGTTAATATAGAATAATGAAGATGTGAAAAAGTCAAAATACATGTTTTTGAGCGTAATAAAAAATATTTCTGTCCCCACATGACAAGAGCTTCAGTAATTCAATTCCACCTCTGGAAAGTAATTTTTGTTGTATAGATTGAGGACCCGGCTTTGTGACTTAGAAAATGTAACAGTTGTTAGGTGGTCAGCTAGAGGGCTGGGAGCAGAGAGTCAGGGGTTTATTCCATCCTTATTTCCAAGCTGACACGACATGTTTTAAGTGGATGGTGTTTGGTTTCGTTATGTTAACAGCATCTCCTTGTGCTCTTTGACGCATCGCTCCAGTGCTTAGTAATTTAGTAACAGGTTGGAAATGGACTGGGGGTAAAATGAGACTCTGTCACTGTAGGGACAACTACCCACCCCTTATTTTTGAATTAGCGTGGCAGCAGAAGGTGACATTTTGCCCCACGGTTCAGAGGAAAAATAAAGTTAGAAGTTATACCATACGTATGAACACATTGAATGTTCAAGTCCTCCAGAGTCTGCTCTTAAAGTACCAGCTGATCAGAGACTGATCTGTTCTTATCAACTCAACATGAGGTGGGATAATTTTATATTTGCACAAAATAAAAATATGAATGTTTTCATGACAAAAATTACCTGTTCATACTTTGTGCTCCTGTAAGACTTGGCTTATTTGTGATGCACAGGAGCTGGTTTTCTAATCTTTTGAGGCATGCCATTCATTATTATTATCAATGTAAACAGCTGAATACAAATTCCTAGGCATAAAACAGAACAACTCCAGATTTAATATGGGTTGTATAACTTAACATTTATCCCATTTTACTGCTTTATATTTGTCTTAAAGCGCATCAGTGATTATGCCTCACCAAATCATTTAAAGAAAGAGATGCCCTATAAATATCTGGAACAGCTGCCAGATAAGACAGTATA
Source organism: Indri indri (assembly GCA_004363605.1). NCBI lineage: Eukaryota > Metazoa > Chordata > Mammalia > Primates > Indriidae > Indri > Indri indri. Next base: position 22,399 of record RJWJ010017908.1, read on the forward strand.
TTTGCCATATTTATGAAAGCCTTTGGTATATGTTCACAGTTACAATTTCCAAATATCCCCTGGCTATAAAAAATGTGATTCGGCCAATAAAATTCACATAGACCACTAGAGTAATCACTGCAGTCTTTTTGGCCAACACTACAATTAGAATGATCTCTGTGATGTCATTTAGATCTCAGAAGTGAAGGTATTACTTCCTTTTGTGATTGTATCTCTGCTTTTGAGTATGTTTTTAACATGCTTCAATTAAAGAAAACTAAACTAAATTTTGGTTAATATCTAACACTGAATGAAGAATAGTTAGAAATCTCACATAGTAAGTTGCTATTTAACAATTTTTCCCCAATGCTAATGATTTGTTGGAATTTGTAGTTTCTTGGGTAGAATATTTTTAATATAAGAATTTAAGGTTTTCAGGTGTTCATGGACACTGGAATGCTGGAAGGTACAGTAACTTTCAAAGTTTGAGAAAAGTACAGCATTTGGCTGCAATTTGTAAAAAATGACAAATACCACGGATTTTATTTCCTGGGGCACTAATTGATTTAGTTGGGTAGGGGAAGTAGGGAATGATGATCTATATGATAAGTAGCTTCAAAAATTAGAGATTCATTTACACTAACAAGTCTTTCTTTTAAATTCAAAAGTTTTATGAAAGAGTTAGTTATACCTCAGTGCAAATTTCTTTAATTAGCTCAATCAGATTGAGTATTTTGAATGGAAAGGAAAGGAGGGAGAGGTTTTTGACACCATGGAAACTAGGTAAAGGGATTGAATGGTCAAGAATAATAACGGTGAGAAACCAGCCACAAGGGATCAGACTCCTGCCCCTTCCCCAGACTCTTCTATCCCTGGCCCCTCCCCAACTCCTCTCGCCCTTCATTAAGAAAATTTTCAGACTGCTCTATACTTAGAGAGCTCTAAAAACTCATTTTTGGAATGCCAGTATTCCAGAGAGTTGAGAGTTCACTCCTGGGTACGAAATGTTCTTAGGAAATAAAGAGCAAAAGTTATATCCTCTGCCACCCCCGCCCCATCATCTTCATTTTTAAAGAGCTGTGATAAGAGTGAATAGTGAGCTGTGGCGGTAGAAGACTACCTAGAGGATGGTTCATGAACTCTCTAGTTGTTTACACTTATGCAGAAATCAGTTAATCATTCAGCCTCTTTGCACAAACATTTGTGGGCCCTTTTACACCTGGCTGGTTCACTCAGCCTATTGCTGAAAGAATTCAAGAAGAAGCTGATTGGCCCCATGCTGGAAATTTTGAAAGAGGGTTTAGGCACTTTTGGGTTGGGTTGGCTTAGGTTCTTTCCAAGGTCTGTACCAATGAGAATCTAGGAGTTGGATGGCAAATAAGTTTCAATACAGTGCTCCTTTGATCAATTAATAATGTCTACATCATGCCCTTGGTTGAAAAGAATTCTGAGACCAGTGTTTAGGCTCTTAGAGAGAAATTTCATAATCAATTAGTTCATGTCCACTTTTCTATAAAAGAGCGTTAGTGTGTATAGCTGTGTTTGCCATCTCTATTCTAGAAAATTCAATGAGAAATTGGTTCTGATCTGCATTTTTCATGTGAAACAGTTTCCATAATTTTCTGTTCATGTTCAATGACCAAATCTTGAACCTATGCAGTTATTGCGCATGACAACCTGTTGGTCTAAAGAGAGAGTGAGAGAGTATGGTTCAATATGAAGTACATTCTTAGAAAATAACTCAGTATATTTGTGAGCAGTATCTCTCAAATAAAGGGCAATGCTTTAAAAATGTAGACATTTAGATTGGTGTGAGATAATTTGCTGCTATAGCTGTAATTAAAAGTGACAAGGAAGTTGATATGTGATCTTGCAAGGTGATGCAATAATAGACCTAAATGTACAACCCTCTATTTAAAACCTGACCTGTTGAATGTAGCGTGGTTTTGAGTAGGACTGGCTTTAAATCAGTCTCAAGAAATTATTGCTTAGGTTCACGTCTTCTATTAGTCAACCACAGGATTCCCCCATCAAGATCTATAAAATGAGACACTAGATATGTGTGATTTATATGAATTGCTGTTTGACTGTGTCTGTGTGAAAGGCTGTCAAAAGGGATGTTGCCTTTAATCTAAAAGTACTCAGCTGTTGGCATTTTGGCATTGTCCCTACTCAGAAGTGAAGATATGAGATTTAAGGTATTTCTGAGGAATTTTAAATAATTGCTAGAATCAATCTGAGTTCTGTAAAAACCTGTACACATCTTGGGAGTGAAAACAAAGGACTATTTATATGGATGATCCCTTGCCAAATTGGGCATGTGAAAGCTTAAAAGAATTTGCTTATATACCTTAATATAGTGACTTAATGCCTTAAGAATATAACTCCTTCAAATGCCTTAAATTTCAAGAGGGTTTTACTACTCATGTTTTCTTTTAAGAATGTGATGCATTTGGAACAATATAGGTGGACAAATGATTCCTTAAGCATTATGCTTGCACCAAAGAGGAATTAAAATACAAGGTTTATAGATTGTGTATGCTAATTCATCAACAAAGCTGGAAAGCAGAAAGATCAGTGCTGGTATTTTCTCCCATGCTGAGCAATTGTAACAAGAGTGCATTTCTCTTAATAGAATGGGCATATCATTTTGGTCTGGTTAATCTTAACAAACAGAAGTGAATTAAAAATGGATAGAGAGACCTTAGTTCCAGAGTGAGTTGAAGTCAGCAAAGTTTTCCAAGTAGTCAGGGACAAAGTTGTGAATGAACAAGTGAGTTAAAGGCATTTTTCATTATGTTATGCAATGTGCTTTCCATGTGTAATACATTCCTCCCAGACTTTAGCAATAAGATAGTATTTGCCTTTTCAAATAAACTACATACCTTCCTTTATAAGACAATAAGACTTCACATTTCCCTTGTTGCATTGACTGCCAGGAATCTCAGGGTTATATTTAGTACTCAATATCAGAAACAATATCATTCTATCTTCCTGACACAATAATGCCTTTTTTCTTAGATGGTATCTGTTCTGCCTCAAAATAATTGTTACCTTATAAGTGCTATAAAATTGTAAGTCATCTCAAAACCTTTGTAAGGACATAAAATAAAAACTTCTAAGAGCTGTTGAAATAATGTCTTATGTATTTTGAGCTTAAGATCTAAAGGAAGATGTAGAAATTTGGGCTATTAGGATTGTGCAAATAGTTACAAAACTGAACTTAAATGGGGGCAGAGTTGTGTAAAACTGTAAGTTTATGGAAGAAAGCTGAGTCAATCATTACTTTTTATGTACACAAGACACCATTGGCATGTCTCATCTTTTCACATGACATATTGCCATGCTGGCCATGATGCGCCTCATACCTGTCCATGTTCTATTTGTGATACAGCATCTTTGATGACTTTACTCAAACACTGACTCTTCCCTGAAACCTCTGTATATATATATATCCTTGCTGCTAGGTGCTTTCCAATTTCCACTATATTTATTTTTCATCAATATTCCGTTATCACTGTCACATTTAGTTATATTTATCTATATTGTTATTTACCTATATTCATCTTCTCTACTCCTCATCTCCTAGACCATTGCTTCTTAATCTTGTCCACACATTGGAATTGCCAGGGGATTATAAAAATACTGATGTCTGCATCCCATTCACAGAGATTCTGATTTGATTGAGGTACAGCCTGGGCATCACAATATTTTAAATCTACCTGATTTGATTTTACCTGAAGCTAAAACTGAGAAGATTAAACCACTGTCTTTAGTAGGTTAAGATCATACTTATTCATCTTCCTCTGCTCTAAGAACAGTGTTTCGCACCTAGTAGGTATTTAAAAAATATGTGTTGATACATCTGGCAGGGCAGCTATTGGGAAATCTTTTGTCTGTCAATCAGATAATCTTCAGAGAAGTATGATTATTTTTGTCTCATTGATTCATTCCTTTATACAGTAATCATGCATTAAACAGTCCTGGTAAAAACAAAACAAAACAAAACAAAACAAAACAAAACAAAAAACTCCGTGGAGTTGGAAGTTTAGTCCAGGTTTAGCCCCCTCTTGGCCTGACCTCCAAGGAGAGCTATATGCAAAAGTTCAAGTCATTTCTTTTTCTACTGCTACTACTGTTAATTATTGTATTCCTACTGTGTGCCAGGCACTGTTCCAGGCACTTTTTACTGTATATGTTAGCACACTTACTCAATCATAACACAAACTTATTTTTGTTTTACAGTTAACAGAAGTAGAGAACAAGACTATAGTCACAGCTGAGGCTGGGATTCACATCCAAGTGTGCCTGACTCCAAATCCAGTGTTCTTTGCACATACCAGGCTCCTAAAAGACCTTTGGTCTTTTAGCAACAGCAACAGACTGTTGCTGTTTTGTATGTGTGTGTTTAATGTGGATGATCATAAAAAGCTAAATCTCAGGCTTATCTTTTCAGGCTATCTTTCCAATAATTTGAAGACATGGTGGTCATCAAATATTAGTGAGATTTGTTCACTAATCCTACAAACATGCTGTTTGATTACAGTTGGTCACAAATCCCTCTAGACCTCTTTCCCTTCCAGAGCCTATACAAGACCTTCGCAGTGGTGGGCAGGCTGAGTATCGCCAGTTTGCTGGCTGACACAATAGGTGGAATCAGAAAACCATCTGCCTACCCTATGCTTCTTTAGTTAAAATGTAGGAACACATTCTAGGGCCCTCTATGACTAGTGTCAAAAAAAGATTTTTAAAAAGCAAGTAACAATCAATAAAAACAGAAAACAGGTACCACATGGGGGATAGCAGAGGCTTAGTCTTGCCTCTCCTTGCCCCCCAGGCTCCTATACATACTACACACACACACACACACACACACACACACACACACACACACCAAGGCCCTTTGTTAAGTTTCTCTTTATTACCGATATATTTCCTTCTACTTCTCTGCAGTGTTTAAATTAGAAGCTTGTCCATAAGCAAAATGTTTTCAAAAATAACAGCCATGAACACAAGAGTTTTCAGAGAAAGGAAGACAAATGGTATTTATTATTCATGGTCTTATCTGTGTACAATCAATCTCTCTCCCTCTCTCTCTCTTTCTCTCTCCCCTTTTCTACCTTCAATTCCCCAAACGAGATGATTTTAGTAATCCAATAGCATATCCCACCTCTTTGTGATACCTGAGTATTTATTCAAGTTATTTAGAAATGCTTTATTTCAGTGCATGTTTCCAGTACAAACATTTCTCAAAAAAATATATCAACACAGGTAGGTTATGCCCTGGTAAAAAAGGGTACAGTACTTTTAATGTTCCTCCCTATGAATTACCACATATTGAAACTTTGCCTGGTGATTTCAAACAAAACCCCAGTAAGTTATTTTAGGTTAATCTCACTGAATGAAAATGAAAGCTAGCATTCCCTTTTTCTCTTTGATGCAGTTGTGTGTGATGTTAATGTTTACACAGTGATGTCTCTTTTCCTGTTACTATCTTCAGACACGTAATTGTAAAATGGAAACAGTCTACGGATGAGTATTTAAAGTGATTGGTGTCATCAGATACTTCTTCAATTCAAACTGACATTGTTAAACAACTTTTTTCAATGTTTGAGTCTTCATGGCAGGGTTCCGTTCCACAGTGCCATTACTTCTTTCTACTCTTACAGGCTTGCTTAGTGTGCCCAATGAGCCGATATACTTACAAAGGCAATAGACTACCCTTCTCTTCTTCTTTTCATAATAAATGAAAAGTCCAAGACTTTTAGCTTCCAAAGAAGCTAATGATTCAAAAGGACTAATACAATGTTTGGTAGGCATAGAGTTGAACTTAACTAAGGAAGTTACTGTACAGTGGGGAGTACTTGATCATGTCTAACATCATCAGAAGGAGCAGCCGGAAAAGTAGCAACCTTGAGTAGTAGATTTTAAAGGTTTTGCTAAGGTTTTATTCCATGAAGCGGAGAAACAAATAGGGTTTTCACTCTACAGAGTGATTGATTAGGTTTTGGGAGTTAAGAAGTGATGCTGATGAAAAATGGATTAGAAGCATATTATAGAGCAGTGGTATCCAAATGTTTCCCAGACCAGCACCTGCAGGTTAAAAATGTAAATTCTCAAACCACTACCCAGACCTCGTGAATCGAAGCTGGGGGAATAGTACAGTAATCTGTGTGTTCACGATCCCTCCGGGAGATTCTGTTGCACACTAAATTTTGAGAACCTCTAGCCCAGAGGCAGGAAGACTTGACTTGAAGTACCTTGAATTCGGAATTGTCTCTAAATCACTCTGCACCTGGCACGTAGTAGGTACTCAATACATACTTGTTAAATAAATTAATAAAGTCATAGGTGATGAGAGCCTAAACTACTAAAGAAAAATTATAAGAACCAAAAAAGACTTTAGTTCCATTTGCAATTCAGTCAAGAGTACAATTGGCTCTCAATGAATGGAATTTTATAAATAATTTCTGAAATTTTGCCTTATTTGACAGTTTTCTTCCTTATCTTTTCTAGTAGTTGCTCATGGCAAAGTCAAAATACATGAACACAGGGGGAGATTTTGGTAGCTTGTACCTGCATCTACAGAAGGCCTGGGTCCATCTCCTCCACCTGAAAGAGAACTGGTGATCAACAAGGTGGCAGCCGTGTGCCAGGGAATGGTGGCCCAAGTTCTAAGGACATCAGAAAATACTACCTAGAAACCAGGCCCAGTCCAGGGTGGAGGAAGAATCTGGGTGGTTAAGAACAGGAGGAGGGGCTGTGTATTGCCAAAGCTTCATTGGCATTGTTTTTGAAAAAATTCCAACCTTGAAGCTAAAAGACAGATGATTCAATCATTAATGTCTTTGATTGTGAAAGGGAAATGTTCACTGATGAAGAGGAGGATTTGTCAGTGAGAGGGAGGCACCCCAGTGCCTTCATTATGCTGGAACTTCACAAACATATCTTATTTAGTCCTTACCACCTCACCATGTGATATTAACATATCCCTTTTATAGGCGGAAGACAGAGACAATAATTTGTCCAAAGTTATACAGCCACGAAATGATAGCGTTGGAACACAAACTCATGGTCCAACTCCAAAGCCTGCATTTCATCTTATTTTATTAAATAAAATGCGTGAGACTATAGTTTTAATAACTGTACTGAAATCTTTATAAAGTACATTTTTTTACCTACTCATTGAAGATATAATTATACATAGCATATAAATTGATAGTTTAAACGAAGCATTCTAGACTGGAATACAGTTCTTGGTCAGAAATGCAATCTCCTGCTGCAGTGCATCTTGCTTGGGAAAAGTGGAAGTAAACTGCTGCATTTCAGTTCACAGCAACTTTAGAAGGAATATAACTTTCCATCCCTCTTGTTTGGTCTTTCTGTGCTTCTTTTCTCTATCGGATGTTTTAAAATATATTTGTGCGTACTTAAACAGAAACAGTTTCTTTTTGTCAGTGTTATAAAAACAATACATTTTTTCCCCTCCTCACATTTGACATGTATTTATTTTAAGCTCTGAAGTGTCCTAAGTTATGCAAGGGATGTCCAATTATACTTCCGTAAAGAACGAGGTCTCAGAATTTTCATATTCTGCCTTCTTCCTTCATGAATGTTCCTTGTCAGAGCACTTGGCAATTCGATCAAAGCAGTCTTGGAGGGAAGTGTCTTGATTTGAACTGGTCCTTGATTGGTTAGAGCCTTAGGATCTTAAAAATTTCTTTCACATTAATTTTCATTTCAAGAGCAGATGGGTATCATAATATTTACCTTGATTAACCTTTTTTGGGAGTGGAGGTGGCTAGGAATGACTGAATTGGTTAATTCAGTCAAATCATTATGACAATTCATTTTAGCTCCTTAAAGGAAAGATGTGACATAAGTTAAATACATGTTCTTCATATTTTGTTCTACAAATGTACCTTGTACTGCTAAAAATTTAAAAGTCTTTTGGGTAAAATGGGGTGAAGACTAAGAAACTACTCTTATTTGAAAAATGTTAAAATAATACCATAATTACTATTTTACCCTTTTTATGGTTTAATTCTCATCCCTCACTTTTAAGAACCATTCATTCCTATGGGAACAGCTTGAACAGTGCTTGGTGCCTTAGCAGATGCTCAGTTTATTTGGGGTTGCACAGAAAGAAGTGGGAGATTATCGTGTAATGCCAAAATATGAGGAAGCACTCCTGTTTTTGTTTTCTCAAGTCCTAGGAATACATGCAATGAAGGACAAGAGACAACAAAATCAGGGTTGAAATTCAGCCAATACACACTGGTACAGTTGTGTATAAAAACATTAAAATGCTTCTCTAATGGTTGATAAATAACCACTATGCTCAGTCCCCATCGATCCCTACGCACACCTCCCACGCCCCCCCTCCCCCAAATACACTGTCCAGCCTCCTTGATGTCAACATTGGGGCCCTTTGAATCTCCTGCATCCAGCAAGGGGCTTCCAGGACCCTGCTATAGTGTCTGTTCTGATTGGCTGTGCTCATGACTTATAGGTGTTAAATATTTTTAATATCTGTTCTGTGCCCACATAGAAAACTCAGAAGATCAACCATACAGTTGCATTGAAACTCTTGATAAATTAGTTTTGTCTTCATCAATATGTGTAAATCTTCTTGTCTCTTAATTTCTGCTGTTGCCACTTCTATTAATATTATTGCTTTAGGAACTTAATATCAATTGGAGAGAGAGAGAGAGAGAGAGAGAGAGAGAGAGAGAGAGAGAGAGAGAGAGAGAGAAGAGATCTACTAGGAAATAAGTTTGAAGGCCAACAGGCCCACACTGGGGATGAGTTTGGACATATTCAATTTTATTGAACATCTTGAAGCATTTAAAACAAAACAATGCACTGTAGAACCCAGATGCATATAGCCAGGTGCTTTCCTCTTAATATTTAAACCCATTTTATGGAAGATTCAATCCATATGTTAAATCATTGACTTCAAAAGGCATTTCTTGAGAGGCTAATAGAAATGATGAAAAACGGGTCTCAAGACTATGTTCAAAGATGTCATTTATGGATTGGGGGCATGGGCCTGGGGAGAGATAGAGAAACTTGGGGGAGTTTCATGAAGTTATTTAAGTATGCAAAATGTTCTAGAGCACAAGGGAACTCTTGAAATTTCATAATCGTAGAATCTTTTTTCATTTCCCAAAGAGCATGTTTTTGAGACAGTGTATAATATAGCTATTTGTTCTCTTGAACACATCTCAGAGAAGAAAAAGAAGTTAGGAAAATGAGCCCATTGTTTTTCAAAATTAGTGACAGACTTCAAAATAATTCCAAACAAACCTCAAATAAAACATTTTCCCCCTACTGTGAATCCCATTTAAACTGTTTGGGTCAGTCTGTTTTAATGAGTCACATTCATGCTGACACATCCACACACTTCAGACAAAGACGACTGTACCTCTAAACCCATTTAAAAATGATAGATGACTGTCAGCTTTGTGAAAGCAGCACATGCAGTGGCTTGATAGCGCAGAATGAAAGCAATCTACAAGCGCAAGTCTGTTTCTTTTGGCAACGGAAGGAGTTGCTAATGGATTCATCATTTTCTGTTAAGCATGAATGTCAAACAAAAAAACATTTAGGGCTCTATTCAACTGAATTTCCGGCTCGACGCTTGCCAGCCATGGAAGCCCTGTGACTTGGAACCTGTGCAGCCCGAGCCTGATTCTCGTTTCCAAAGTTCCGTGAGGCCAGTGCCACGGAACTTGGAATTCTGCCGAGGGCTCCTCCTCCTCACCTCACCTCCCCCTCTCTCCCTGTTTCTCCGATCTCATGAAGCCACCAGTCATGCTTCCTAAATGAATGCCATCTATGGAGTGGAACTGGTTGCCAGCTCTTACGACACTAGCTGACTCAGCCTCGGAATCTCATAGGAAGTCCACTCACACCACTCAAGAAAGGTGGCAGGGCAAAGAGTTCTCATACAC
>RJWJ010017909.1:0-32334 GCA_004363605.1 Indri indri
TCAGTCCCCCTCACTTCCGTTGGCCGTGACCTAGCAGTGTGGCTGAGCAGGCTTTCTGCAAGGGGCCACTAAAAGCACAGGGAGCCCCTCATGTATTAATATTTGCATACTCACTCTAAGGACTAGGAAAGTCTCAACCGAATTGCTAAGCTCCAAATACATCAAATATCCCCAGCTATGGATAAAACTGGTTAACCATGTAATGAATTAAAAATATGTATGTGAGCTTTTGCTTTTTTTAAAAGAAATATTTTTGTGGGAAAATGGTCTAAAAAAAGATTACTTTCCTTTAGTCCTTTGCTGGTTTAGAATAATAAACCTTATCGAGTTGTAAGGATTTTTTTCCAATCATTTAATCCAATCCCAATTTTACAGGAAACTGTGGTCTCCAGAAATTAAGGAAGTGGCCGGCGGTTCCACGGCTACACGGGGCCAACACGGGACTGCACCCAGGTGACCTAGACTCCAGCCCCACTGTCCTTCCAATATATGCCTTACTCTCTTTAATCTGGAAAAAAATGTACATAAAATCATCCCAATTCAAAGGCTCATTTCCATTTTTCCAACCCCATTTTCATTCTTTCTGCCAAAGGAGAATGTTAAATATCATAAAAATACTTCGGAACTTACACCACAGAAAAAGGTAAGCTTTTACTACCATGCAGTTTTCACAAAATATAACAGTATTTTTCTCTCTAAAATGATGGTTTACAGTGTTTTCATTATTTTTATCTACTTTCTTCAAACTATCACATATTTTGAATAATTTTATCCTCTGGTTTGGATGTGTCCTGGTCATCACCTGCCTTTCCTCAAGAAGCCAGCAGATGGCACTGTAGTTTCTTTATTCATCTGGCGGTGAGTGCGATTTTTGTTTTTAAAATTTCGCAAGTTCACCATCCAGACACTGTCCAAAGAATAACAAGCCAATGTTTCATAAATATGAGCCTCCTCAACTCATCAAATTTGCAAAGGAGGAAAATGACACAGTATGAATTTGAATGCAGACAGGAGTTGGCAGAACAGTGATGCAAAATGCCATCTCCTTTCTCCTTGAGACTCATTATAGAATTCATCTAGCAGGAGGAAAAAAAAAAAAAATCAGTGATGTAACCCAATTCCAAATTTGGAAGGCAGCAGGTGGAGGGGGTCATTTACTGATCTCCTGGTGGAAGAAATTAATGCTCAGAAGTCAGCTCCAAAGAGGCCCCCTGGTAGCACATCCTTTTTCCAGCCAGCACCGCTGGCCTGAGAAAGGCAGGCACTGGGAGCGATCTGTGGCCTCTTGGATCCACCACTTTCATTGTCAATGGGTAAAAAGGATGGAAACGTCAGCATGGACTTCGATGACCAGGAAGCAATAATTTACATTTTGTTGCACTCTGAAGACCTATTTAAAGACTTAATAATCATCAAGTATTGCATTTTTTATTTTTTAAGAGACAGGGTTTTGCTCTGTCAACCAGGCTGGAGTGCAGTGGCACAATCATAGCTTGCTGCAGCCTCACTCCTGGGCTCAAGTGACCCTCTTGCTTCAGCCTCCCAAGTAGCCAGTACTACAGGTTTGTGCCACCATGCCCAGGTGCATTTTAACCAGACAAGGTCTCAATATGTTGCCCAGGCTGGTCTTGACAGAATCAAATCTTAGCAAATATCTTTTCATCAGTAACTACTACTATTAAATCCCAACAGTATTTAAGTGTAAACAATTTTTCCTCCAGATTCCTAAACTCCTTTAGTTGTCCCTGAAAACAAAATTCACTTAAGAAAACCCCTAAATTACGGAATGTATTAATTAGATCAAAAAACCAATTTAAGGGACAGCATCCCCAGCACTTAGCTAATTTCTTTCCTCCAACCTGAGTCTTTTAACAAATTCTTTGCTAAATTGCTTTGTTCCTTCATTTTCACTCATTCTTTCACCCAGTAAATATTTATTCGCCTCCCAGTATGAGTCAGGCGTCCTCTGAGAACTTAGCAGGAAACAAGACAGATAAGATTCCCGTGGCCCCGTGGCCCGGAAGGGGTCGGGAGGGAGATTGCAGAGTCAAGGAGTGGGGAGAATCCGAGATGGGACGGACAGGGAAGGCCTCTCTCAAGAGGTGACGATTGAAACCTAATGACCAGCTGGTATAGCACCCACTTCCCCAAATTCGGGAGGCTGGGTGGGGAAACGGCAGGGGAGGAAACAGGAGGCCTACTTTGGATACCCCCGTGGAGACGGTAAAGAAACAGTTGGACAGAGTCTAGAGCTGGAGTCTAGAGCAGGAGACAAGAATGTGGAAGTCGCTTGCATCTTCAAAGCTATGAAACAATAAAGAGAAGCATTATGAAGACTGTCCTCTGGGGAAACCCAATTTTTAGGGATTAAAAAGAGCCAGTGAGGCTTGGGGAGGAGCGTTCAGTGGGAGAAGAAACACCAGGAGGGTACACTTTTGCCTTTTCTTGCTAGAATAATATTAAACTCCATTTTACAAAAATTATATTGCTGCCTCCAACTCTACACAGGGTAAATTCTAGGTTGCTGTATTTTCTTTTCTAGTGAGTCAAGTGCTTTCCAGAGGAGATCCTGGTAAGACCAAACAGCAGAAGGAGGAGCAAACACAGGTCCAAATGGAATTCCTTACACTTGTGTAGAACTCCACCTCTTAAACGCGATGCTCTGTGAGCCATCATCACAGAACAAGACCATCACCGAGCCTGGGGGGGTGATGACTTGCCTGAGGTCAAGTTATGCTGGGCAGGGGCCAAGCTGGGGTGGGCAGCCCTCTCTCTGACTCCTGAGTCCAGCGTCTTGCCCTGTTCACCACACTCTCTCTCACTTACAGAACAGAATTTCACATAGTATGCTCTCTACAGGAAGCCACTTTTCTATGATCCAAGGGATAGACAGAAAGGGCCACATTATATACTGGCCCTACACTTGGGTAAATTACTGAAACGATACTCAAGAACTTGTGAAGATAGAACGTTTTCGACACCAAATCTGAACATGGTCTACGGAGATATCAGAACCAAGTACTTGCAGAACACTTTTCAGGAGTTGGCCGTGTTAACTGCTCTTGCGTGCTCCTCCTGTGCACTCATAGGAGGAAAGGGGGCCAAATACTATGGCACAAACTCATTTTTCTTCTCATGTCTATTTATATACGAATAGCCTGAGGTACCTCCAGGCAAAGACAACTCTATCTTGTTTTTACATACTGAGCCTGCACACCACAAAAGTCCAATGAATAACCAAGCATAAAGAAATTCCTAAAATAGACTTCATGTTTTGGCTTTGATGGGCTGTCCAGAAGCTTCATTATAACCAAAGCAAAAAAAAAAAAAAACAAAAAAAAAACAAAAAAAAAACAAAGGCAGTTATAACCTAATTTCCAAGAAAGGAACACATGTTATATGTTACTGGAAAACCTGTACTTAAAAGATTTTTTTTTTTTTAAGTTCCTTAATCTTGAGTCTCAGGAAATAAACTTCTCCATTAGTTTATTTCCTGCTGAATTTGGAATCAGGGTTTGTGCTGTGTCTAGGTCTTTTCCTGCATCATCTTGGCCCTGCCAAGGCAGGCCGCAGAGCCAGCAGGAGCCTTTTCTTCACGACGTAGACGAATGACTGACACATCTGTGCTATGGGATTGTGCACGGACGGCGGGAGCGGGCAGGGAGATGGTTAAAGGGCTGAAGGACTTATAAGCAAGCAGTTAAGATTTTCTTTATGTCCTACTTAAGTATGACTAACCATGTGCATTCATATTTTGCTTCTTTCATGACAAATTATTTTATGCAAAATAAGTAATTCCTTAATTTAATATTTCCTATCCTCTGGGCATCAAAGATATTTTTATCATACAAACCTATCTTCTCTGTTTAATGGAAATGAATGTGAAACAAAATTCCTTGCAGACTACGTACTGTCTGCCATAAAAATTGAAGGGTCACCCTCTCCCTGGGGCAGGGCCAGGACTCAGGTGAGGAGAGAGACACTGAGGGTCCAAGCCCAAGGAGGCGCCAGCTGTCAGGGCCAGGCAGGTGCAGGAGTGAGCACCTCCTTACATCCCACACCCTGGATCTGGCCCTTCGTGGCCAGTGGCCGCTGGGTTTCATACACATGACATCATTTAGCTTGGGAATTCACTGGCTGAGTCTGAAAGTAACTCCGTTGCCAAAATCTGGCATACTGTTAGAACTCCATGAATATTTAGTATCAATGACAACGTTGGTGACATTTTGTCAAGCTGGTCAAAACACTCCCCACACAGGCTTTTCCTTTCATTTCACGGTCTATTCCCAGCCTGTACGTTCTGGCTTTTTGTTCCAAAGTCACCTTCATCAAATGATCAAGGCAGGTGTCTGCAGTATGAAATCCAAGTCAATGGCCTGACCCAGCACAGGCTAAGAGCATGCAAGCTCAGAAGTCAGGCAGACCTGGGGGTAAATGACAGTGCTGTCACCAATCTAAGCCTTGATTGTCTTTTTATGTGAAATAATGATGATAAAAACAGTATCTGCCTTAATAGTTTGTTAGGGGGATTATGTGAAGCGGTGAATGTTAGCCTCGCACTTGGTAAGTTCCGAATAAATGCTACCTCTTATAACTCTTTGTCAGAGCTGCCCCAACCCGTCTTCGCAAATTAGTTTTCACAGAATTCACTGTCCTCATTCCAAGTACTGCTGCTACGTTACCTCCCATTCTAGATTCCAACAGTTTCCAAATCACTAGGGTTCCTCCTTTTATACTTTTTTACTGCTAACTTCTCTCAAATAACTAGGATGGACACAGTGATTTTTCTCATACTTCTCAATCCCTTTATAAAAGCAATTTGTGCTTTTCTTAGACTTACCAAAAAAAAAAAAAAATGCATGATGATTGAACATGATGTTGAAAACTCTTTATCCAATTGATTTTCAGCATATTATTTCTTCTTGCCTATATCCTATTGTCTTCCTTAAGCAGTATTCACCTTAATGTATATAGCACATTATTTAGTGTATACTAAATAATTTTTTACTGATGTTGAGTAGCTTTTCAGTATGGACACTTATATCATGGGAAATGGCTTGGGTCCGTCAATTATGTAACATTAACTCTCCAAAAGAAAGGGCAGGATTTTCAGGTTTATGAAGTATGGATATTTTCTCAAAACAATAATATTACCTAATCTTTAATTCTGATTCAAAGAGGCTCCTTTACCACAAGCTGCAAACTCTTACACTTGGAGGACTTACGCGGAAAGGACATTGAAAAAGTTTGCCACCTTTCAGGGGTAGGGAAGCTGCAGCCTCAAGGCCACATGTGGCCCCGAGGCTGCAGGTTCTCTACCCCAAGTGGCCTATTCCTTCTATATAACATGTCTCAAAAGAGAATCTTTTTCAGAAAAATAAGAAGGAGAAAGATATTGCCAATTTATGTATTCTCAACTTTAGTTGTAATGACAATCACATTCGTTACCCTTCAATCCCGTGCTAATTGTAGGAGATATATGGAAGTTCTAGGCAACTAAACATGATCTTTCCTGCTGCAAATCAAGCCTGTCTCCTTTTGTTTTGCGCTTGGCGGAGATCATGAGCAGCTGACTGGTTCCTGAATGTGAATGATGTCTCACTGTTGTCACAAGGCCACTGCCCGGGAAGTGGCACAGCACAGCCAATGGCTCAGAATGTGGGTGTTCAAAGCCAAACTCTACCTCTTACTGATCAGTAATTGTGGGCAAGTTACACAATAATATGGTTTCCAGAGGTTTCAATGAGTTGCGACCTTTACTGTACTGAGAACATGCCTGCATATGTCAAGCACTAAATAAAATAAATTAAAAGAAAAGAAAATATGCTATTATTATTGGCCTTTTCTTTCAACCAGCTCCACCTACGAGTCAACGCTCCCTTAGTCCTTCTCCAAATGTGCTTCCGTTTCTCAACACATAAGGAGCTGGTTTTCTGGCACCTCCAGAGTGGCTAACAAGCTCCCCAGGCCAAGAGCAGGGCTCCCTCCTGTTGAATCTGAAAATCCCTCACAAAGGTGCTTTTCAAAGAGATTTATGTCCTTTCATTCACCAACTGCTAACTTGTACCAAAAATGAATGATGCAGGTCACTGGCAGAAACTGAAGAGTTTTGTGTCTGAAAAGCAGCCAGATGCCATCTCTCCACATGGAGGTCCCTGGCCTAGTTGTGTCCAGTCCACAACCTCGCCAAGGCCAGGACTACACAAGTGCAGAAGGGCACATGGGCCCGGAGTAGGGAATCAGATCTGGACGAGGTTCCAAAAACCTCTCAGCAGGTCTTCTCTTTTCCATCAGGGCCATATTTTTTTTCATTGGTGACCTCTTGGGTTTGAACTGTCTAAGAAGTTGATATAAAATTTGCCCTATGGATGGCAGCTTTGATGCTGATAACACCACTGACAGTAACAGCATATATGCCAGCACTGCAAAGTTATAAATGCCTTCCCAGTTCCTTCCAATTTAGTAACTAATCTTCAGAATACCCTCACGACATAGCCTAGTGGGCTCGTAACATTCTTCTAACTTGGGTCATAGAAAAAGCAATCAGTAACTACCCAGTCTTGCAGACTCAATGGTGACAGATTGTTTGCTTGGTATAGATAATGAAGCTCTACACAGCTGGATGAGGGAACTGCACACAACACGGTCCATACCTCCCAGGAGCTTCCAAGGACTCGGGTGGATTTTACTGACCCGTGACAAGTTAAGAACGATAGAGCCAGTTGCCTCCCACGTCAACATCCATTCTCATCTTCTTTCTTACTTACAGATCCCTGGCTTTCTTTGGGGTGGCAGTGTACCCTGTTAAAATACTCACTTTCCCAGACTCCCTTGCAGATGGCGGAGGCCAGGTGTCAGCGTGCAGCAGAGAAGGAACACTGGCGCTTCATAGTGGGATATTTCTAAGAAAGCTGGTGCTTTCCTGATGCAAAGGACTGACTCAGTGCACACACCTTTTGCCCTTGGCTCTTCCCCATCATCCTGCCTAAAACAGGGGTGCATTGCCCAAGCAGTCATCATTTTATCATAAGAAAGGAAGTCACAATGGTAAAGTAGGAGAAGGAATAATTCCTTGAGTAGCTACACAAGCCTTGGCACACCTACCTCCAGACTCCTTGCTCTATGACCATCTGCTCCCATTTGTCTCAACACTGAAATATCAGTTACACCCAACTGAATAGAATCCTAACATTTCGAGGTTAAGAATAAAAACAATTAATGTCCATAAAGCACTGGTTTGCTTTATGGACATTAGTTGTTTTTATTCTTAACCAGAAGGAGGAAATCCTCCTCCTTCTGGTTTACCAAGCACATTCACATATATCCCATTATATTTCAGGCTCACGGAGACTCTGAAAAGAACTAGCCCCATCATACATGTGATGGAATTCAGGACTTGTCCAAGGTCACACAACTAACTAATAATTGTAAGTCACAGAGTTGCAGTTAAAACTTAGCTCTTCGGACACCCAACCCAGTGTTTTTCCCACTGAAACTCCGGCTCTGTGGAGTCGAGGGCCTCAACAGTCTTCCTTATCACTGTATTCCTGGTGACAGGTACAATACTGTGAGCCCAAAGCCAAACAGTGGGCATTTTCTCTAATTACTGATCTAGAAAGTGCAATTTAAGTTTGTAACCTGGCCACTGGAGTTTGCAGCCCCAGGTCAAATTCTGACTTTTGATGATCTTTCAAAAAGCGTACAAATTAAGGTGTAAAGAAAAGAAAGGGCCTTGAACTTCTGCTTTTCATCTTGGATTTGGTATAACCAATAAAAAACTAATGGCTTCATTTTATGGCCTCACTGTGAATTTGCAATTTTACTTAAGTCTTTTTTATTTATCTTAAGAATTGCTCAATTATTTCAAAAGCAAAATAAAATAAAACAAAACAGGGTTGCAGCACATGACTTTCACACAAATGCTAGCTTTTATAAAATGAGAAAAAGACTATGAGTAATTTTGTATGAGCTTAAGCAATCTACTAAAAACACCTTTGTTTACATTTTTAAATGGCTGCTTACATGTTTTGCAAATGGAGTGAAGTTATTCCTTCCCTCTATTTCTATTTTAAAATTTCCTGCATATGTGTAATATTAATAAATATGTGGTCCAAGAAAGGCTTTTCTGCATGGAAATGTGGCTGAGGATTGAGGCTGGCTGGCTGGACAGGGATGGACAGGGAAGCCTCTGGAAGCCTTTGGCTATCAGTATGCACCAGGCAGGCCCAGCTCAAGAGCTGGTATGAAAATGGACTGCCACCACAACTGGGACAGGATGAATATGGGGTCATTGATCCCAGCAGAGACTGGCACAGTGAGGGACCCCAGCTTTCAGTGTTCTTCTCAAATTTACGTGAACCTACAGGGAAAGCGAGGCAGCAGAGGGCTCACCCTTCCAGCCTCAGCCTCTGGGTGAGGAAGAGCGGGGCAGATGGGAGCAAAAGAGGCTCCATTCAATTATCTCCCCCTTACGTTTCCATGGCGATGGCTCCGGAAACGGGTCAGAACTTTCTCAGTGGGAACAAACAGTGGCTCTCATTCACTGTCCCTGAAGCATGCTGGACATGCTGGCTGCTGTGCAGGCTGGGCACAGGGGACCCCGGGAGGGACGTGGGGCCAGGGGCTGCGGAGCCCGTCCTCCCGTCCTCTGTCAGCTGCTCTGAGGGGCAGCAGGGGAGTTGGTAGAGACACCCCTGAAGGCAAAAGCTGGAGGCGCTGCGAGCACGGAGCCCCTTCCTTCCTCCCTGAAGCGCGGTGGCTGGCCACCCCTCCCGAACATCACCGTGGGAGCCGCCCGCCTGCCCTACTTCTCCCAGCGGGCAGCGTGAACAAGGTGGTGCCCCCGAATCTGGGTCCTTTCCATCGTGACCACTTGAGCCTCTTTCGCCCTCGCTTTTAACTCCTCCACAGACACAGCTGATGGAAATTTTGTCTTTGTTATAAACAGCATGAAAATGGGAACTCCAGTTTTCCTGTCTTCTCGGATCTCATTTTGAGATTTAAACACATCTTTGTCACGTCCATGTGCCCTCCACACCTGGACCCACTAAGCTGTGGGCACCGTCCTCCCTGGACCTCATAATTCTGCTTGCTGATCTCACTTTGCCCTGACGGCCTCACATCCTTCCCCTT
The DNA here is from genome assembly GCA_004363605.1 of Indri indri. NCBI lineage: Eukaryota > Metazoa > Chordata > Mammalia > Primates > Indriidae > Indri > Indri indri. The sequence continues at coordinate 9,133 of RJWJ010017909.1, forward strand.
TCTGGTCTGTGAGCACACCAGCACATGCTGGAAATGATTCCGACACCAGCACGCTGTGCCAGTGTCACCATGACGATAAAAGGACCTCTACCAGCTGAGCAGCCCTCGAGTTCTACCTGTGCTCGCGATGCGCAGTAGAAGCAAAGAGCTTAAGTCCGGCAGAACAAGACAGAGGTTTTGGCAACGATTCATAAAACCCAGATGGCTGCTTCAGATCTCCTGGGAAACTTCTTAAAGTCTCCAGGCCAGGGTTCCGCATCTGGAGAATCTAATCTAAAACCCTCCAGGGTTCCACATCTGGAAAATCTAATCCATTGGGGGGGCGCTGGGCAGGGGAGGCTGAGGATCGGTCTTTCCAACAAGCTCTCCAGGCGACTCTGATGTGTGCATACACTTGGAACCACTGGCTTATTATTAACCCGGTGGAGTCTGCGGAGCGCACTGCCCACCTTCCTTCTCCATTCCCTCCTTATGTGCTCCCTCGCCAACGCCTCCAACAAAAAATAAGCAATACTGCAAGTGAGATTTTTAGAAAATACAGAGCAAAACAATAAACAAGCGGCCAATACACTGCGAGCATTATCCGGACTCTAAGATTTTATTTGAACAAGGCTTTTGGACAAGAAGTTGGGGGCCAGGTTTAGTCTTGACCGCCATGTATTCCTGGCATGAAAGACAGGCTCCCTAAGGATGAGACGAAGGAACTAGCCAGCAGATGAAAGAATTTAGAAAGTGGAAACAGAATAAAGAAAGGCCTTGACAAGCTTCAGACTGTCAGGGTCTCGCCCCTCTACCACGGGGCTCCCTGCCTCCGAGGCCCTGGGCCCGCCTCCTCCTGCTGACAGTGGTGCTTCTGACTCACAAAGCCAAGCACTGGGCGACTCCTGAGCTGGCTCTGAAGGCCTTCAGCGAGCCTGCCCTGGGCCCACGACACCATTCCCCTGGGTGCTGTGCCCTCACAGCTTGGCACATCCTTTCTTCCACCTGAACTTCCTTCCTTTCATTTCTGCCCAAGAGCAGCCCCTGCCCTCCCCGAGGGGTGCACTCCTGCAGGACCTGTGGTGCATCTGGAATCTGCCCCTTTAGCTCAGCTGCATTACGTCTCCCAGAATCCTCTTCCCTGCATAGTTCGGGGTTAGCTCGAGCCACAAGAGCTATTTTACATGCAAAGTAGCCACTTTCTATCTATGCTTCAAGGTCGGTGTGGGCATGGGGCCTTGCTGCAGTGCCCCAGGGTCCCTGGGCAGCGTGGGGCATAGGCTGGGCCCACAGTGCTCACAATCCCACTGGGCCTCCTCCTTGGGGAGTCCGAGTCCTGGGCCTGGGGTGTGTGGAGCTCCTAAGGAAGGATGCCAGCAACTCCTGCAGGTCCCCTGCACCCTCGAAGTGGGAAGCCTGTGTGGAGGTAGTGAGAAATGGAGTGGGTGTCAGCCCACCGTGGGAGGCTGCACTCTGTCCTTGCTTTTGTCACTTGGCATGTGTCTGTTTTGCCCGACTGCCCGTCCTGCCCCATCTGACATAGAAGGAGCAGCCTCACGTGGGCTGTGTACCCAGCACCCCCAACAAATGCATGACGCCCTGGGGTCCTCAGCGCAAGCCCATCCCCCAGGGGTTCACTGTCCCTGCCTCTCCTACAGTTCTGCCGTCTGGACGGTGTTCACACTGCATTACAATCTTCTTTTTTCATGTCTTCAGACTGGGAGAGGGCAGCCACTCTTGCTTCCTATTCATCTTTCTAGGGCCCTAGTGCATTTGCCCATCCAGCAGACACTGGGTAACTGTTTATTAAGTTAAACTTCACGAGCTGCCTGCCTGGCCTGTCTCTGGCCTCTCCGAGAGCACCAGTCTTTCGCTGCACTTGCAGTGGGGAGGATGAGAAGCTTGGCCACAGCGGATCAACAGACCTAATCTGGAATCCCGCTCCGCCTTGCCACAGGTCTGTGACCGTGAAAAGTCATTTGCCTTTCTAAACCTTGGTTTCCTTAACTGTGAAACACCATCTACATTATAGATGTGTTAGGACAATGAATAAAATATGCAGGGAGCACTTGGCAAACCCTTCCTACCAGTACAGGAATGCTGTTTATTTACTGACACCTTCCTGCCCCCGCCTCTGGCCCAGTATTCTCTTCCCTCTTACACAGGAGAGAGAATAAACAGCAGACATCTCCGTACATTAAACAACTCCTGGCAGCAGCGCCTGTCCCTAGCAATTGCAGCAAGCGTGCACACAGCCTGCCGCCCGCCAGGATGCAGGGCAGGCATGTGGACTCCAGCTGTGGCTGAGTCGGCTGGAGGCTCACTTGCCAGACAGAGGGAAGGGCAACAGAGTTGTCGGTCAGGAACAGCTGAGGTGGAGGATTCTGGCCCAGCTGCTCCCACCCCAAGTCCCTGCACTCTGGAATGTTGAGCCCCTCAAATATGCTGTGCCATGGAGCCACACACGTGCGGACACAGATACGCCCGCACAAACACACTCGGGCATGTTGCTACCGCAAGGGCTCTGTGAGAATGGCTGTTGTTTCCTGGCCTCCCCTTACTGGGGCATCAGAAAGGAAACTAAAGCTCACATGGGAAAGGGCACAATTTAGGGCCAGTGACTGTGACCACTGAAGAGCTCTGCGTGTGGCACCATCTGATGAACCTGAGAATGGACACCACAGATGCGCTGTGCCCGCTGCAGGCAGCGGGTGGGGGAGGGAACCACAGAATGTGGGCACTTCCCATGTGCCAGGCGCCACGCTGGGCATTTCACAGGGCCGCCTGCAGAAAGAGGTGTTATTGTCTAAGTTTTATTGATTAGAAACCCGAGGGTTGGAGAATCCAAGTACCTTGTCCATAGTCCCTTATCTAGCAAAGCTTAAACTCAGGCTCGGGTACTGCCCAGCTCCTGAGCCTGCCCCAGCTACAACACAGTAACATGCAGAGTCCAAGCAAAATTGATGGGTGCAGGGAGAGCTTGAGGCTGGGGCAGAAAATGAAAGATGGCCCCAGGCAGAAGGAGCCTTGGCGACCACTGACTCAGACTCGTCACCGTGCAAATGAGGAAGCTGAAGCCTGAAGGAGTGAGGGGACAGAGGACAAGTCACAGACGGGCAGCGCCCTTAAAGCTCTGGCCTCCTGACCAGTGACCTTGCCCTCCAGTTACCTTGCTCTCGGGCCCAAGTAGCCTCTGGTTCTCTCTGTGGTGTTGTTCTAACAGGCCCTGCTGGCCCACCTCCCTGTCCTGGGAGGACACTGGGCACACAGCAAGGTCGCACCCACCTGAACTGAGCAGAACCACCTTGTTAACCCCTGTGAAGGGCACGCCTCCAGGACTTCCTCACTCCTGTACACAGACACAGGGCACACATGCACACTCCCCATCGCAGGGGAGGGCACTGGGGTCCCCTCCCCATGCCGCAGCCCTGCTAAAAACAGGATGCGGACACAGGATGCATTAGCATCGGCTCAGGGCACGTGACTTGACCTGGATTTCCTAGCAGCTCACAGACCTCACTAGCTCCTCCCACTGAAGCTGGTCTACTTCCAAGGGAGGACTGACGACAATTCCATGGCATGATTTTTTTTTAAATAACTAAATATTTTGTATGTGTTTCTCGATATCGGATTTTTATCTGGAAATATTATGTAGTCTTGTTTCTATTCTAAAAAGGAAGAAAATCTGGGGAGACTTGAACAAGATTATGGATTGGAATGAGGTGGGGAGAGGAGAGCAACCCTTAGATTTAGCAATTTGTGGAAGCCACTATTCTCTCTGCTAGACATTTTTTACAGGTGTCTTTTTAATGTTAATATTTACAGGCAGAAAGCACCTCTTACCACACTGCTATCAGTTTGAGGAGGCACTGACACATATTAGGTAACAGGTAAGACCAGGGTAGGTCTTCTTTAATTCCAGTCCTGGGAGCAATCCATTTTTAAGCCTATTGCAAAGAAAAAGGGGCATTCAAAGAATTCGATGCAAATACCAAATGAGTACTTGCTCCGTGCAAACTGCTGTTCTCAACACTGAAGAGAATCAGAAAGAGGAAGAGAACGAACAATTAGCCTCAGAGCTCGTGACCATGCAGGCTTGTGTGGCATCAGAAAGACTAGAAAGTGGCTCAAGCGACAGGCAAAGGCATAAACCTGGGCCAAACAGGATAGACAATGATAACAGACAAGATTATTGAGCGCTCACTACGTGCGTGGTAGTTTACCAAGTGAGGTAAGTGCTATAATTATCCTCCTCATTTTATAGTTGTGGAAACGATAGATAGGCCAAGTACTGGCCCAAGAGTTGCAGAGCTGGTAAGAGAGACAGCCTGGATTTGAACCCAGAGAGTCTGGCAAGAGGCAGGGCACCTTAACTCCCAGGCTATAATGACACTGAGACTGGATTGAGCTGTTCGTCTCTAGCTCTGGGCACTTAGACAAGCTAATTAGTCTCAAATATAGTGTATACCTCAGTGAGTTCATGAAAAAATAAATGATAAAATACAATAAGAGATTTGCACAGCGGCCAATACATAGAAATAATGCAAGAAGCAAAGTTATGGCGACGTTGACGATGATGATGATGATGATGATACATATTACAGTACATTAAGAGACATCAGATCCATGCAAAATGCTACTGGAGTCCACAAAGGGACAAAGATATGGCTGACGAAGGGACTGAGAACACATTCGAGGAGACAGTCCTTAAAATAGGACTTAAAGAAAATGTTGTCAAGGTATGAAATCCAGACAGCCCAGCGCGCATTTGGGAAAGAGTGGCCAGTGGGCTGGAGTTTGGGTTACATGAGTGGGAGATGTGGAAGACCCAACAATAAACATGGGCTGCAGCTGTGTTTTGGGGGCTTTGATTACCACGGTGAAACCATGCAGAGGTCCTCATTTACAGATGCCATCGGGGGGATGTGAGTATCCCTTCAACGTGATCTGGCCTAATTGCATTTTAGGGGAACAAATCTGAAAGTAATTTCTTAAATGCTCTTTAGTTCATGAAAAGAGCACCAAGAGTCTCCTTTGGAGTAGAGAAGATGAAAAAGAGGATGCCATGGTTTGGGTATGGTTGTGTCTGATCCCACAAAACTCATGTTGAAATCTGATTCCCGGCGTGGCAGTTTGGGAGGTGGGGCCTGGAGGGAGGTGGGGTCTGGGGGGAGGTGTTTGGGTCATGGGGACAAAACTCTCATGCATGTATCACTTCCTGTGAGAGTGGATTGTTACAAAACATGCCTCCTCCTCTAGTTGGTCTCCCCTCTTTGCACGTATTTGCTTCTCCTTTGGCTTCTCGGCCATGTTCCGATGCAGCACAAAAGCCCTCCCCAGAAGCCAGGGTCATGCCCTTGAACTTCCCAGCCTGCAGAACTGAGACCTAAATAAACCTCTATTCTTTATAAACTACCCAGTCTCAGGTATTCTGTTACAGCAACACAAAATGGACTAAGACAGAGAGAAATGAAGAAGTTACAGCATTAGAAGCAACAGAATTTGGCAATTGAAAATTTGGGTCAAGGAAGAAAAGCAGAATGATATAAAGCCTGGGTGAAGGGCAGGAAGGTGGTCCCGAGACATTTCTCCTGCTGACACAGTGAAGAGAGTAATCAGCTTGCCAGATGAAGCAAACCTGAGAGGGAAGCTGTGTCCAAGCAGAGTAAATGCTTTCCTAGAACATTTAGAAACTATATTCGATCCACATTATTCAACCACAGAACATTGCCTATTGGCTTTCTCCTTTTTTATTTATCCTCCTTTTCCATCATGCTATATATTTTTGGCCTTTTTCACCATAAAATAGTTCAAGTGTAGTCACAGGTAATGAAAAGAAGTGAAACTAAATCAGTGAATTTTCAACGCTGGTGAAAGACTTAGCAGAAAAGAAGTTATAAATATTGGCGAAGGTGAAGTTTTGGGATTTATTTTGGACCTTCCTGACTCTACAGACAAATAACAGAGACCCAGCTTACATCTGGGTGAGGGCATAACTTGCTCTTATTTCCAAGAGAACCACTGGAGTGCAGGTTTTAACGGCTGCTGTTTATTTAATGCTAAGGGTCGTGATTTGCTCCCACCTCTCCATTTGGATAAGCAATACATCATAGCACCTCAAGATTATAGCTCAGTGGTTAGGAGCATGAGGTCTTGACTGGGATCAAATCCCAGCTCTGCCACTCGGTAGCTGTGTAGCCCTGGGCAACTTACTGACTTCTCTGTTCTTCAGTTCTGCTTTTGTAAATGGGAATAACAGATGAAACGCCATAGGGTTGTTGTAAGTATTACATGAGTCAATGTCGAGTGCTTAGATCAGTTCCTGACACATAACAAGAACTCAGTAAACATTACCTATGATTACCTGTTTCTTTTTCAATTTTCAGTCCATATGAACCAACCCCACAAACACTCCCTCTATAAACATACCAAGAAATAACCAGGTGGCCCAGGCTTCCTTGAACATAACGAATCTAAATAATCTTGACACATAGCTTATTTGTCAGACATCTAGTTAATTTTCAGATCACTGTTTTGCGTGTATACCATACAAATAAAAGATTAAAGTATCATAGAAATTGCCACTAATTTCCTATGTAATGTCTTATTCTCCCTCTTTCCCTAAGAAAAGAACCCTATTTTGTTCAGGGGAGCAATGTGCTAGGTTAAAAATGCTCACGTCCCTAAACTACCTACAGCAATGGTGGTCCAGTGACCCAATTCTGGGTCCCCTTTCTTTGCTTTGCTTTATTTTTCTCCATATGACCATTTAAAATATATACTATTTTTTCTATTATCTCACCATACTTTCAAATGTAAGCTGCCTGTAGCTCGCGCTAGTCTGTGCATTACTATCTCCTAGAGCCCAGAGGGTGCTCTCCACACAGAGCAGCTCAGTGAACAGTTGCTGCCTGAAGACAACTGGAAAGTGGTGGGTAGGGTTTCTAGGAAAGCTCTGCGAAAGGATGTGCTTTGGCCTTTTGCCCAATTGCCTTCCTCCCCCACCCAGCTTCTGCTTCCCACCTAGAAGATGCAGCAGCCACTTGGAGGTCATGAGAGGGAAAAACAAACAAGACAAGGAAAAGAAAAAGAAAAAAAGCACAATCTGACAGTCTGGGTTCCTGAAGGCCTCCTTGAGCCAGCCCTGGATCTACCCATGACACAAGGATGTCTAATAAACCTTGTATTTGCTTATGTCACTATTTGTCAGGTTTTCTGTTACTTGTAGCTAAAGTCCTTCCTCAAATAGGAGTTACAAATCAATTTCCCAGCCAAATTAAAAAAAAAAAAACAGCCTTACTCTCTAGATATTCTTGAAAGCAGCTAGTGAGTAACAAGAAATTTAGCTAATGTTCACCTTTTCAGCCAGCTGACACGAATCCAACGCTGGTATAATAAAGCAGACTGTCTCATCAATAAGCAACGTAGACGTTTATAAATAGAACAGGCTCAAATGAAAGCTCCCTTGGCCTCCGTTATTAAACTTTCAGTAAAAGCACATGGAGGGACCAGACAGAATGTAAGAAAATAAGGTTCAGTGGAGACTCTGCCAAACCAGTGACAGGGGCAGGGAGGCTTCTATCGATCCACCTATAATATCCATCTATTAATATTTACCCATCTATCTATCACGCAGGCCATGCACAACCAGAGGCCGGCAGCCCCATGTGGCAGGAACATCCGAGAGCTGTGGTGCCAGGTATGTTACATTCTTACCACTCGTCTCCCCCACAAAAGACCCTCTACCTCTCTGGTCAGAGCTAACTTCCTGTAACTAAAGACATTAAACCCTGTTAGATGCTGGATTCTACCGGAAGAACTGATGTGTTTTTTAGAAACTGACATTTGCATCATAATTAATGCCAGATACCTTCCACAGAAGAGGTCTTTGCTGGGGAGGAAGGAGGAAGGCACGTGCCCTGGGGTCCCTGCGACAACTGGGGAGATCGTGGGCCTGAAGGCAGGTGTCATGGGGTCAGGGCTCGACTTCCCGCGTTGCCTGTCACCTCTGCACCTCTGCTTCTATGGGCAGGCTGCTGCAGGACTTGCCCACTTTTGTTTACCGAGTTCTCTTGCTTTTTGAATAAAAAGCAGGAGAAAACTTCTGCCCATAGAACACTACTCTGACTCAGAACAAAATTTCAGCTGGCAGACACTTTGCAGACACTAACCAGACACAGCCAACTGGTTTGCCAGGTCACCCTCCAGGGATTCAACATTCAACTGCAAAGCAACCAGCATGTTGAAGTGAGGAATAGTGGGATTTTCTATTTGCATTTCCAAGCATAACGACTAAATTAGTCAATACAAACATTGCATCAGAGCTACTAAAATTATAAGCTGACCTAAAGATGAGTAGTACCTCACCTTTAAAAACAAACAAAAATAACACCTCTTGGAAGATTTAATACAAAATAATCATCAATGTAAAAATAAGTGTTGCCATTTTGCAACCACGACAGTAATAATTGATTCAAGCAAGACTCCTTAAAAGAAACTAAAACCAATTGGTGAAAGGTTGGAGAGGAACAGGGTATTCACATAGTCTCAGATTATCTCCCCACAGAGTATTTACTCATTACAGAGGGGAAATTGTAACTTCTCAGAGGAAACTTGGCAGATGGCGCCTTAACCAAATGATCAAAGCTAACATGACCAATAATGGGACAAACAGACATCACATGACTCTTGATGTCACTGTGGAGAAAAAAAGAAACAAAGAACCTCCAAATGACAAATACTTCACAAAACAACTAGCCTACGCCCTTAAAAATGTCAATATCATAAAAGACAAAAGAAGGCTAAGAAACCATTTTAGATGAAATGTGACAAAAGAGATATAACATAAATACTATGAATGTTTTTTTTAAAGTGCTAGATTGAGGGAAAAAGGGCTGTAAGAAACATTATTGTGACAATTAGAGAAACTTGAATGTAAACTGTATTTTAGAAAAAGTCATTGTTAAGTTTCCTGTATGTGGTAATTATACTACAGTTCTGTAAGAGACTGTCCTTGTCCTTAGGAAATATATGCTGAAGCATTTAGGGGTGAAAGTCATGGTGTCTGCAACTCACTCTCAAGTGGGTCAGAAATAATAATAACGTGTGTGTGTGTGTGTGTGTGTGTGTGTGTGTGTGTGCGTGTGCGTGCGCAGGAGAGAGTAAGAGAGGGTAAATGTCAACAATCGATGAGTCTAAGTAAAAATTGCATGAAAGTTCACTGTATGATTCTTACAACTTTTCTCTAAGTTTAAAAATTTTCAAAAGAAAGTTTTTAAAGTTTAAAAAAAAGAGTACCATAGATTTCAAGAACCATTAATAGAGAAATGAAGGAAAATATTTTAAAATTTTCAAACTGTTTAGAAACACAAAAGTTTGAATTATTTAGAAGTACAGAAGCGAAATGGCAGTGTGAGAGTGGAGAGGGTGTGTGTGTGTCTGTGCGTTTAACATTTTTGTTAACCTCAGAAGAGGCCGTCAGTCTGCCTCTTGGCCACAAGAGTCATGCCACATTTTACTAAGTAAAGGATATAAACACGGAAAGAATGACTCCCCACAAATGAGGGGAAGGACTGCCCGGCCTCGCTAAGGTTAGAACAAATTTGGTGAGTCACTTCCTCTTAGGAGGAAGGGCAAACATTTCTTGTTTCCTGAAGGATTCAGAGATTCTGACGGACACCTGAGCTCTCGGCCTGAATCATGCTATGTAAGCAGTAAACTAGGTTAGGAGAAACTACAGCCCATTCGCTCAATGATTCCGCACCCCGTGGTATCTCCAGGTTCAAAACCTATGCCAGCTTAAATCTCTTCTCCATGTCAGCCTGCACCCTACTAGGTTCCTGAGAGGACACAATGCCACTGAAACAGAAGAGTTCATGTTATATCTGCATTTATCCTCTAAGCCTGAGTGGGCAACACCTTGGTTTTCTTTGGCACTTCACCCGCGACGTTCCTCAGTCCTGAACCAAGCCTACAGCCTCTTGAGTGTAGAATTGCAGCTTCCTGGCAAAGCAGCCTTCCCTCCCGAAGCTGCCTCGGTGCCAGCGGCACACGCACGTGGACGGATTAGGCAGAGCCGGCTCTGAAGCACACACACGCTCTCCCAACGTGAGCTTTTCATTCCAGAAATACTTTATTCCTCAACCACTTCTATGCCTCTCTTGGCACAAACAGTACAGTGGCTCTGTGCCAAAGGAAGTATCTGTTCAGGGGTGTGGACTTTCTTTAAATTTCTTTACCTCAGAAGATCATAAACAGAACATTCTAGTATAATTATGATGGAATAAAGTAGAAAAGGAAAAGGTTATGGGGAAAAAAAAAAACATTTGTTTTATTTTTGGTTTTGTTTTATTTAAGTTGCCTACAAGAAATACTAGAAACACAAGATAAAACATAAAATTATCTTCCATGAGAGTAGAAATTACAGAGTTTAAGTTTGGGCAGGGCAGCAAAAATATTACCTTTAACGGGAAAGGTCAGTGATCATTTGCCATCTTCTGACACACACGTTTATTCTTGTTTTAAGGTCACTTACAAAAGGTCATTTACCCAAATGAGGCACAGGGGAGAGTTTTTTAATTGTTGTTTTATTCTGGAACATATAGTATTTTACTTTTGTCCCTTGCTTCTTGACAACTTCCACCCTTTATTAAAAATTAATGTAAAAGTTGAAAACTTTTTCATTAACTTACCTGTCCTTTCTCTTTCTCTATGTTCACAACCAGGTATTTATTTAGGGTTCACTCACAGCAAGCAGTATGAAATCAATAACTCTTTGCAGAACCCTTAGACATCACCAATTGGATTATAAACACACTGTCAACCACCTACATACATGTACACACACAACATATAAAGGAAAATGCCATCAAACTCCACTACATACGCACACGATCTCCTGTTTGATTTCCTTCAGTAAGGACCTAAAAAGCACCTTCTTGGAAAGTCCGATCCTGGGCAGAGGGAGGAAAACTTACTTTCTTTCCACTTCTGGTGTTGACACGGCGCTGCAGAAGCCAAGCGACTCCTACGAGAGAAGATTCGTATTGTCAGTGTGGGCAGAGCAGCAGGCTTCATCTCATTTGTACAGAATATCACTTAAAAAAAAGGCAGAAGCAAAAATAGATGATTAAAGTCATTGTGCTTACTTCGATCTGGGACCGCAGCTGAAGTGACGTGGGACTGGCATCGGGTTTCTCCTAAAACAGAACAGATGCCGGTTTAATGAGACTTCCAAACGTGGCACACACCAGAAAGACCAATAGATGTGTAAGAAGAGAAGGAAGGATTCGGGGGACGCTGGGGTATATAATGGGAGGCGATGGCGGAGATAAACAGATTTCTGGAAAAACTAAAGTACTTTAAAAATGAGAGATCTGGCCTCTTAAAATTGAACTGTTTCCAAACTTCACTACCAGACACTGCTGACAATTTTATTGCATCAGAAAACAGCACAATCTAACTGAAGGGCACTGACAGTTAATGGTGAAATAATTATCTGGATATATATTAATCCTTAGACCATCACTAGGACACTGAATTACTGCAACCCATTTGATTTCAGTTATTTTTCAATAACAATAGTGTTTCAATCTGGTTTCAAAGTTCTAAATGCATTTAGAGTGCTACGCATTGTAGGACTAGTTGTCAGCGTCTTTTGGAAGTTGGAACACTAACTGGATGTTATCTTGCAGCCTGAAAAATCACATACTCCTATAAGACAAATGAACCAGCCTAGCTGGAAATTTAAAACCAAAAACTCTCAGCCTCCAGTCAATACATGAAATATAAATGTGTGATACTATGAGTGTACTGAAAAAAAATCATTAAATCTGAAAGAGAGGCAGAGGCATCAAATAATTTTAGAGGTAAAACCATGTAGCATAACACCTCCATTTTATAGTTAAAGGAGGCTGTATCCCCTTTGAAAGTAAGACGGAGGAAATAAACCATTTACCTATGATGAAAATCAATTATGCAAATTACACATTCTCATATGCATCTAATTGTTCGATTTATTAAAGTTGTCTATTTCATCATTAACACAAAGCTAAACCAATATCAAGAAATTTATTGAAGTATAAAAGTAGCAATCAAATACTACAATAATTATAACTCAGAGTAAAGTTACACATTTAAATAGAGAACAAGAATCTGGTACAAATGTAGAGTATCAAAGTGAATGTAAAGAAAAAAAAATCAAAGTGAATGTGTTTTCATGCAGGATTGGGGGGGTGTTCTGGGGATCTGTGGCACAATGTTCATGTGGTTGACAATATTGTACTGTACACTTGGAAGCTGTTGGGAGGCTGAATTTTATGTTATGTGTGTTTTTGCCACAATTAAAAAAAAAATGAATGTGCTAGGATGAGTACATCTCAGAATGGGATGATTGTGGCCAAGCAGCCTGAAAGAGAAAAGTGTTATAAGGGACTGGCGACACACAGCCCCCCGCACCAGCCCCCCATCCCCAATCCTTATTTGTTATAAGATATTACAGTGGTGTGGAAGCCCCACAGAACTTCTCTCTTATTAACATCTTCCTGATTTTTATTTGCTGCCGTTGTTCATAAGGGACATGTTTATATTTCTGAACCAAACTTGAAAGACCATTTTTACAAAATAGTAGATGGAAAATGAGTTCTATTCCAAGGGCAGTTGGTAGCATGTCAGATTCAGGTGCAGTTAACAAAAGGGCTATATACTTTGGACATTCCTGTACTTACGGACTTATCACAGTCCCTCAGTATCTAACCTTTTAGCATCTTGTAGAGAAATTTACAAACTTAAACAGCAGGAGGTAAATTTTTAAACCTAAATCTTCCCTATTCATGAATTGCTACAGAGACCTCAGAATGCTGAGGTCTGTCATTTCCTCTGACGTTTTCTCTGAAACTGCCCCTTTACCACCCAATTGCAGCCCATGCCCTTCTATAACCATCAGCAGAAATGACTGATTCAACTCCCCTCCCCTCCTCCATGCTCGCCTATTCTTCAAGCTCTAAGTGTTACCTCACTAAGTAACAGTTAAGATAGGAAATTATCTTCTATTGTCCATATTCATCTGTATTTTTCTAGTAGATTTTATTTGTTGAATGTATCATTTGTCATGTCATAAATGTAATGTTTATGGTATATTGTGCAAAATGTACCTGTTCCTACATACAAAGCAGTTGCTTGTTAACAACTATTTTAGATGTTTGATGATAAAAAAGCAACATTTCAAACATTTCATTTTAACAATGTTAGTTTGTTACTTTTATAGGCATTCGATTGTGTTTTAAAAAACAATTGTTTACAGAGGTGTGGGGGGGTCTTGCCACGTTGCCCAAGCTGCCCAAGTTGCCCAAGTGGCTATTCACAGCTGCCATCACCGCACACTGTAACCTTGAACTTCTGGGCTCAGGCCAATCCTCGGCCTCCCAGGTAGCTGGGTCTACAGGTGCTCTTGACTGCGATTGCGCCTGCGCCTATATCAGCTTGGTTTAGCCACTTTTTAGGAAATTAGTTGGGTGTGTAGTTTGGTGCATAATTTATAAAAATTCATTACATTAAAATGATGGAGCCAGGTAATGTTTTCATGCAGAACATTTGTTTTTTCAGGGACAGCTTCTTGATGTAAAACAGGAGCTCTTATACAGTGATATCTCTAGTGAATTTTCTTTCCAGAACATGCAACAAAATAATTTTTTTCAGGGCACATCTTATTAATTTTATCCCTGAAGGAAAGAGACTACAGTCATCATTTAGAAGCAATTTTTAGAGCAAACACATCCCAAAGTAAAAATATCACACAACCGAGGAGAAGCTCGTGAAATTGCCCACGAAGTTGAGGACCTATATGACGCTTGGAAAGAAAAGCAGAATGGACTGTCGGCAAAATTCCATTACTGTCATAAAAGTACCTAAGAGCAATAACTATCGTGTACCATGTGAATATTATAAAATGTTTAAAACATACAAAAATATATAATAAAAAATACAGCAAACTCTTGTGGACCCACCATCCAGTCTGAGAAACAAAACACTACAAGTAGAGTTAAGCAGATGTTCTGATATACACTTGGGTAATACATCTCATGGGCAGAATATGAAACAAGTCTCAGTAGATGTGTTATGCACATAGAAAGAAGAAGTGCTGGATGACTTTTTGTTCTGTTTATCACCGAAAAAAGATAATTAGATTTTTTTCACGGCACAAGGTGGAGTGAAAAGGTGTGATGGAATCAGACAGAAGGAGCAGTAGCCATGTGTGCAGCAACAAAGGGTGTTGTTTACATAACAAAGAATGAAGGATGATTCAAGTCGAAATGGACAGAGAAAATCTTCTTTAAAATCTTCCTCTCTTGTTTAGTTTCCTGAGCCGGCTGCCCACTTCTCCGCCCCAAAGTCAACAGTGCAAAGGAGTGAAAGGGCAGAAAGGCACAGTTCTGGGAGCCCAGCAGAGGAGAGGAAGTGATGACGGAGGAAGGTGGATAAGAATTGCAGAGATGCCCCTGCCTGCCCAGCCACAACTACTGTACTCAGAGAACTAACGGTCCACAACATAACTCCCAATTTGGAAGTCACGTGGACAGAAATAGTAAAAATTGTGAATACCATCAAAACACAGTCATCGAGTTTATGTGTAACTTTTGAGCATGTTGTAGAAGAAATGGTCACTGAAATTAAGACTCTTCTCTCCCTCCCTAATATTCGCTATTGTGGTTACTACTGCCAAACATGGTGGCTTCAACCAACAAGCATTTTATGGTGCTCACAGATTCTGTGGGTAAGAAATCAGAAAGGCAACAGCAGAAAGGCTTGTCTGTCAGTGTCTGGGGCCTCAGCTGGGCAGATTGGAAGACTGGGGATGATTACTGGTTGGGGCTGTAACCACCAGAAAGCTCACTCCCGGGTCTGGAGGCTGATGCTGGCTGACAGCTGGGACCTGAGCAGGGACAGAACACCTATATGTGGGTGCTCTGCGGGCTGCCAGGGCTTCCCCACAGCACGATGTTGGGTTGCAAGAGCAAATGTATGGAGAGAGCCAGACAGAAGCTGTATCACCTCTTATAACATAGCCTCCTATGGCATGACTTCTGCCAGAGTCACCAGCCCTCCCAGGGCACAGCCCCACCTCTCTGTTGGTGAGAGGAGTGCCAAAGTGACATAGTGAGAACAGCATTGGATGGCAGACATCATTGGGGCCAGCTTGGGGAATTACAGTCTGTAACGCTGGCTGCCATGATGGGCCCACTCGTAATTTTTCAAGATGAGGAAGGAGATGAAATCATTTATTCATGACAATGTCCATAAGGATTATTTGCTGGATTTTACAGAGTTTACTCAAGTAGCATATCCTGGCAATGTATTTCAGTCCTCACCTATCACTTAAAAGTCAAAGTATCGCTTTGTTTTAGGCTACAATGATCATCTCTCTCATTTCAAACCTAAAATTATTTAAAAAAAAAAAAAAAACCTCAAATATGCAAAAGTAAAGAGAACAGCATAATGAACTCCCAAATTCCTATTAGCCAGCTCCAATAATGATCAACTCAGAGTCAACTTTGTTTACTCTATACCTCCACCCCATTTTACTTTGAAGAAAATTCCAGACATTAGATCATGAAATATCAACATTTTAAAGTTAAGGATTAGATATCAGAGTTTCTTGGGCCTTAAATGCTGCTCAATCTTGAACAAATGGCTCAGTCACCAGAATTTGACTCTTTCCTAGCACTGGAGGGCTTTTTTGGGCCACTGCAGAAAAAAAATCATATTAATGAAATCTAGACGTTGCAAAGGAACATGAAGAAATGCATTGCGAAGTTGAATGCAACGGAAGAGAGTTCATTAGAAAAGTACTCACTCTTGTTTCCCAAGTGTAAATACTTCATCCTTTTACATTTGAGTATGATATGCTCATTGACTTTGCCTTGACTAAGTATTCTAAGCAGTATTTAGTGAGAAATAACTCCCTAATTTGGGTCACGTTCAATATCAGGATCCAGAATGACCTGGAAGACAGCCATACAACACTGGTGGCTGAACCTGAACCTATAAGTTAGGGTACTGTCAGTCGGAAATTTTTTTAAATAAATAAAAAAGGAAAGTGGATTGTGAAACGTGACCTATAAACTGTTCATCATTATACCACATATCGATATCTTAGTTAAGAATGACAAATATCATTAACATTTCAAACTCTTAAGGAAACCTCCCCAACTTAATGAATTATAACACTGAAAATTAAACCAAAATATAAACACATCACAACATGCATGTCTGTATGTATATGCATGTGTGCATGTATAGGAAAAGGTCTGAGAGGATATGCACCAAACGTTAACATGTTATTTATGTTTCCGTTCTCACTGCACTTGTCACAAGCATGTAGTCTTGCATTACTTTCATTCGTTTGCTTCTAAAGGTGAAAGATCAGCTTAAAAATACAATCTCCGCTTCCCATATGTTTTTAAATTATCCTTACATGTTTATAATGCACAAGAAAATATCTAAAAGGATTCTTACAACCCAATGGACTGCATTTCTCAATTTTTCAAGCATAACTTTGATAATAATTTAAGTTGCATCCCAACAGTTAAACTAAAAAACCTAAGAAATATTAAAACTTAATTTCTTTGTATTAAAATACAGAGAAATTCTTTTTTTTTTTTTTTTTTTGAGATAGTCTCGCTTTGTCGCCCGGGCTAGAGTGTTGTGGTATCAGCCTAGCTCACAGCAAACTCAAACTCCTGTGCTCATGTGATCCTCCTGCCTCAGCATCTGAGTAGCTGGGACTACAGGCATGCACCACCATGCCCGGCTAATTTTTTCTATTTTTAGTAGAGATGGGGTCTCGCTCTTGCTCAGGCTGGTCTTGAACTCCCGACCTCACACCCGGCCTAAAATACACATCTTGAAGAGTTAAAATTTTTAAAAATAAGTGTCACAGAAAACTATGCATGCATTTTATTATTAATAGAGAAAGACCATGCTAAAATCATTTCATATTCATGGTTAGAGAGTCTAAACTACAGTACCGTATAGTTTTTTTTTTAAAAAAAAAAATAGAATCAGATGACCAAAAAAATTACTGAGAAAATCTCAAATCCATTTCTTGTCTGGTTGGACAATTTCTGGAAACAACCGTTCCTCAAATGTTTATTATGTCTAATGTAGAAGCAAAAAACCCCAAATATTTTGAGAGGAAATCAGTGGTTTCCCAAAACCAAAACATGTGTACATGTGTGTGCTTTCACCTGCTTACACACGTATTCACACACATGTCCACTGTCACACTAAAAGGGCATGGCTCAAATACAAAACTAAGACTCTGACCCTAAATGACTACATTTTGCTTTAAACTGTTACAACCCATTATGTGAGACACCAGAGTCAAAAACCCACCCAAGGCAGAATAAGGTCCTGGAAAACAAATATCACACCCCCATCCCCACTCCAACTTTGTTTCCACTTTTCTGCAGAAATCCACACCTCCCCGCTCCCTTAATGCTGCCAGTGTTCCAAGCCAAATGAACTTCACAGCTGGAAAAGCAGGAGGGATAAACCCTTCTCTTATTCCAAAAGCAGAAAGGAAGAACGACCAGCGCCCACCAGCTCGGCGTGGTGCCAAGTTCTCCTCCACACCAGGTACAGGAAGCAGAGGTGGAAAAGCCGGAGACCACTGCATGCTTAGCAACAGGCACCAGGCTTAGAAAGTAAAATGCCACATGCTACTACGGATGTGCTCCATTAATGAAGGGAACCTGGCTCTAAACTGCTGGGCAAAGTTCTGCTGGTGGTAGATTATAAAACTCATGTGGCATCTACCACTTTACAAGAAGACTGTAGAGCTATGTTCTCTTTCAGTTGGCAAAGTATACTATGCTTTTTCTTCAGGAGAGATCCTTATCATAACAGACAAACTAGACAAAAAGAAACCCTTAGGTAAACTCTGCTTAAATATATACCTTAAATAAATACCTTGCATACTGCTTAGTCTTGGCTTTTGTTTGTTCTCCTTCTTATAACAAATGGGTCCATGCTACCAAATTCTAGCAGGTTATTTCTCAGCTTTTAAAAAAGCAGGCCCCTTTCTCCAAGTTTGAAAAGTAAAATTATCATCACACCTTTATTTTTATTGGAAGAATCAAGAAGACCCTAACTATTCACAAAGTCCTAGAAGTTCAAGTGTTGACTCCATGACTTGCTGGCTGCTATTTAACTTCTCAGTTCTGGGCTAGCCTGTCCTAGGCTAACCACCCTTCCCAGAGTCCATTAGATGAGCCCTGCCAATCTACACACGGACCAGTGCAAGGCAATTATGCATGCAGATCCCAGTGTAACCCCAAATCGAACATATCTGAAATTCTAATTCTCGCCTTTGCCTAGAAACCAGATCTCCTCCTGTCTGCCTTTTCTATTCCAGCCAATCATTGGACGTCTGTTCATTTTACCAGCATTTAAAACTCAACATTGTCTTGGAAGTCTTCTCGCTCCTCATTAAATAAGCCGCCCAGAGCTACTGCTGTTCTATTCACAAGCTTTCTTGCATCCATCCAGTAAATCCATTCCGCTCGAGGCCCTTCGCCTCACAGGTACCTGGGCCACCATTGCAGGGTGGAGTAGATGTCTTCTCTGGGC
Source organism: Indri indri (assembly GCA_004363605.1). Classification (NCBI taxonomy): domain Eukaryota; kingdom Metazoa; phylum Chordata; class Mammalia; order Primates; family Indriidae; genus Indri; species Indri indri. Next base: position 27,739 of record RJWJ010017909.1, read on the forward strand.
ATTAGGAGACTGGATCCCAGTCCTGCTCCCCACTATATATAGTGAGACCGTTTCGTCTGCTTTGGTTTTTCCGATGGCAACAAAAGACAAATAGACTACTTCATTATCTTTAGGTTCCTTCTTTCATTCTAAAACGCTGTGATGAAGCGGTGTCATGCCCCTCCAATCACTACTGTCAAGTACATCTTCTGGAAATCGTACTCTCTGCCCTTGCTATTCAAAGTGTGGTTCATGGGCCATCAGCCTCAGCTGGGAGCTTGTCATACGTGCAGTCTCGGGCACCTCCCCAGATCTCCTGGATCAAAACCTGCATTCTTCCAAAATGCCCAAGGGATGTCTATGCTCATCTCTGAGAAGCACACCGCTCTGTGTCATTTCTCTTTCAAAATCTTTTATGGAAACACAATATTGACAGTATAAAGTCCACATTTCTGAAAGAAGGGCCCCTTCACCAATCCTAAGCCTTCTTCCTAGTGAACAGTTGCTGTGTCCACCATCCCCTGAGCACACACTGAGCCTAATGTCACTTTTGCTCATGCTACCTCAATGTGCTTCTCCTTCCCGTCCACCGTCCTCTTATCCTTTAGATCCAACTTCAATCCCCGCTCCTGTCAAAGCTTCCCTGCCCAGTTGTGCCTTAAATGATGTGGCTGAGTATGGTCAAAACGATCACTATTTGTTAAGTGGAACTATGGGTACCAACTCTTCTACGCGCTTACTGGTTTCCTCGACTAGTCTGTAAATGCCCTTGTAACGGGAATTTATTGCACCCTCCCATAATCCATCAAAACCTATTTACTTGGCACTTACTATGTGCCAGGTCTTCATTTCAAGTGCTAAAGATGCAGCTGTGATCAAGACCTAGGTTCCTCCCCTCAAGGATGTTACCGTCTTACAGCTTCGCACAGGCTCTCTGCACAAGAACAGTGCTCCCGGGCACCCATTGGTCTGGTTTGCTTAAACTGGATCACTTTGCCAATGAGTCTGACTCTTTCTTCCACTAATCTGTGCTTGCAGCTTCACTGTCTGGACCATGTACTTTCATGTTTTAACACTTAATTAACATTGGGTTGCAGAGTTACACCGGGAAGTAAAAGTCACTCAGGAAATATTTAAGATCTATGACTTAGATCTGTAAGAACTTAAAAAAGAATGTTGTAATGTTTAATTACTTTGAGGTAAAAATCAGCAGTGGTTTTTCAGTTTCGACATCCATCTCTACCTTTTCATCTTTTCACGTCTCCTTCCACCCATTTCATTTGAAGATAAAACAGGAGATGTTAATCATTTTTCTGGCTCCCACAAGTTCATCACCTGGTATAAGAAATTTTTTTTCTGAGTGGAAGTAAATGGAAAAGTACTCTCATCCCATCATATTAAAGTAGAAAAGTTCCAAGGGAAAAAAACTTCTTTCACGGTGAAGAATTCTATTCCACTAACTGCAACCTTAAAATCTATCCATAATTAATAGATCAGTGAATTTATAGAAACTTTGATGAGAAATAAACCTAAAGTGGCAATTTCCACCTAGCCATTAATGCTCTATAATAAAATAATTGAGTCTTTTGTGGCATTTGTCTTAAGTTCTGCAATTAATTAGTTACCTGTTTATTTGGACCTCACCATATTCCCAAAAGTGACTTAAGAAGGCTTACAAAGCTGAAGTTCGATGTTACACGATAAAGTAAAAAGTTAAAGAGCTAATCTACATGATAAAAATTGGGGGGTGGGAGGGGGACCAAAATTGTACAGTAAAACTGATCCAGGAATTAGGTTAGTTCACAAAATGCGAGCCATGGGATCCTACACTAGAAATGGACCACATGGTCAGTTACAGGATTGATGTTACCACACTTCAATGTCTTAAGGTATTCACAGGTACACGACTTTGCTACTGAAAATTTCTCCCCTTGCTACTGGCAGAGAGAATACTATATCATACCGAATGACATCACAAGCTTTCCTCCTGCAGAATTCATTTTGCCCTGTAAGTATTTTAATGCTGGGCAAAGCTGAACTTAGGTCTGAGATCCCACAGCAAAAACTGAGGGACCTAACAGGGGCCTCCCTGCAGTTCACACTCCCCTACCCATTTCAGGGAGTCAGGGCGAGTCTCCAGGGAAGGGACAGAAATCAACCTGGAGACAGCGGGTGAGCTCTACCATCTTGAAGCATGCTGTGGTACAATCCATAGGAGTCACAAAAAGTTTGCTGACTTGGCTGACCAACTGGAGGGAATGAGGCTGTTTACTCAGATAAGTGAAGAAATACAAACGAGAAGGAGGTCCAGAGAACAGAGGACAGGGAGCTGCCCAGTGCAGAAACTCCCAGCCTTTTGCCCAGGTAGGTCCCCCAACAATGACAGCACCCCACACACTGGGAGAAACTGGGAGGATTTGAGGTGGAAAAAAATTATATTTTAAAATAATACCTAATGACTATAAAGAAAATAAAATCAGAGTATTGATGAAGATATTAAATATTGACTTGGTATAAAACCTCCAAGTAAAATCATGTTTTCAACGAGAGCCTTGAACTTTCTTCCTTGTAAATAACTTGTTTGAAATAACTCTGTCTATATGCTTGAGAGGATAATAGCCATTCCACATCAGAACCTTTAGTGATGACCTCTCTACATTATTGTTGGTCATTACTAATAAGAAATTTTACTCACACAACTAAGTGATAAAAATTATTTTAACCATTTTTACAACCATTGAATTATGGCAACTTCTATTTCAAGGATTTAACTGCACTGTATTTGATTAACGAGCATAGTGAAATTTCTTATGAAAATGTAACAGATTTCAAATCCAGTTAAAATTTTTCAGTTAGATATTTTGAAATACTGACAAAGTTCTAACATGCAGCCGTGTGACTGCAGTGTTCATCATGAAGCTAGCTTGGCCACACTAGACCGGAGGTATCCCACCACCACATGTAACCACTGCACCTTGGATTCTATGTGCTTGAATCTTGAACCGAACTCTTCCAGGAGCTCCAAGGCCCCTTGATCGTGATGGCCAAGTTGGCTGCTGAAGTGCATGTCACCCACTGTGCTTGCTGCCCATGGGAATCAGACAACACTCTGCCTGGGACCACACCCCAATAAGCCCTATCAGCAGTTCTCAAACTTAGTACACTACAGTCCCCTGGAGGGCTTCTGAGACCCAGATTGCTGGATCCCAACCCCAGAGTTTCAGATTCAGCAGGTCTAGGGTGGGCTCTGCTAATGTGCATTTTTGTGAAGTTCTCAGGATGCTGATGCTGCTGGCTGGGGAGCCACACTTTGAGAACTGCCGGCCCAGACAAGGCTGCTCAGAGCTGCCTCTAGTTGGACTTTGGAGTCTGCAGGTAAAAGGGCCCATATATTTGGAGCCACACCTGAAGTTTGGCCTGGTCTGCAGTGTTCTAAAAGGAATAATCAAGACTAATGATTTTAAAGTTAAAAGAGCAAAGATGGACTCCGCATCATTTTTTTTAAAAGGATGAGGGGAAAGGGCAAGTAGAGTCAAGTGTCCAACAATAGAATAAATTGTTGACCACATGTAGAAACTGAATCAGTGAAGATTTGAGCTTGACTACAGGAGCATCTGTTGCCTGGGGTGGGGCCTTTTTCAGAACCTGGTTAGACCTCTGAATAACGACTGCGATCCCACTGCTTGGGTGGCATGTACTCACTGGAAATTCAATAAGTTTTGCAGTATAATTCAGACTTTGCATTATATTTTATGGGAAAATGAACTAACTCGATGACTCAAAACATTCCGTAACAGATAACCTTCAGAAGTTGGTGACAGCCTATAACTGAACAAAATGATGTATTCGTTTATTCAACCAATATTTCCCTTCCTCTTTGTCCTCAGTTGACATGCTGGGTACTGGGAGTATAAAGAATAGCCAATGACCTTCAGGAGCCCAAGGTCAAGTAAGATAAACAGATAACTGAGAATATAAAAAACCAAAGCCTTCTGTGTTATCGCATAAATAACATCTGAACTAATCAGTATGCAGATTGGGTATCTGAAAATGGGTTTTACAAAATTGTGTAGCCTGATCAAACTGACGATGCCAAATTTTAATGACTTCTTTCCCTAATAGATCAGTTCACGTTTTCTCATGAAATGTCACTATTATTGTTGTCTTTGCTGTTGTAAAATCAAAGTGCTATCACGACATTTAACCACCCTTCTCTCTCATTTTCTGATTCATATTTGCAAACCATCTTTAAAATTGTGTAACCATCTTCAAAAAGCTTCAGAATCTGCCGGGCACGGTGGCTCACGCCTGTAATCCTAGCACTCTGGGAGGCCGAGGCGGGCGGATTGTTTGAGCTCAGGAGTTCGAAACCAGCCTGAGCAAGAGCGAGACCCCGTCTCTACGAAAAATAGAAAGAAATTAATTGGACAGCTAAAAATATATATATAGAAAAAATTAGCCAGGCATGGTGGTGCATGCCTGTAGTCCCAAGCTACTCGGGAGGCTGAGACAGTAGGATTGCTTGAGCCCAGGAGTTTGAGGTTGCTGTGAGCTAGGCTGACGCCATGGCACTCGCCCCAGGCAAAAGAGTGAGACTCTGTCTCAAAAAAAAAAAAA
>RJWJ010017910.1:0-31839 GCA_004363605.1 Indri indri
AAACTCTTCCTCAATTCAGTTCTGAACAAAGCAATTAACTTCCTAAAATGTTTATGAAAAAATATGAATATCCATACTGGAGATACTCTTTTTAATGGATGTGTTCATGTTCTCAGAAGAATATTTTACAGGGGTGGGTGTTGGCAAAAACCATCTTGGCTAGGGTAAAAATGTTCAGTGAAATATAATCTTCACTCTTTTTTTTTTTTTTTTTTTCTTTCAAGCTACAGCTCACTGCTACAAAGGTCAGCAGTTATAGTCCTCAGTAGATTCTTAGAATGTAGAATGAGGGAGTTTGAAATGACTTGTTCTGTCGCTGGTTCCCAGAAAAACTGACATAATTTAATATGATGACTGTTCTCCTTTACCTCATTAAACCAGTAAAGGAGGGCTGGATAGAATCTTAAGCTACCGATGACTTACCACTTATAAAATATGAGTTTGGGATTTTGAACTCTACTTGCCACAACTGCCTTCTAATGCCCACCCACTGGTCAAAATCATGGGTGTGTATGTAATAGGAAACCTGAGGCAAAATCTGCCCAGGCAAGTGTAAATGAGCACATTACAATGCAAATATATTAATACAACACCTTTCTTTCATCAAAACAATGATTTGAGGAGGACTATCTTTATGCTGCCATGGCTTAGAATTAATGAGTTACAAAAAAAGAAAAGAAAATATTCAAAGTAGGAACAACAAATAGTAAAGGAAAAGAGAGAAATTAAAAACCCTTCGGATAGGACTCTAGTGTGGTGGTTGATAACCCGGATTTTTTTAGAGGTAAACTACCCAGATAGTAAGAGGAGTCTGCAAAGTATATTTTAGAGTTTCAGAAACCAAAATGCGAGTCATCTATCATAGAGTACCCAAGAGAAGCAAACTGTTAAATTTTTCTTTCTTTTGCCTAGAATTAGTTTAAGCACCTATGCAGACTTTGGTTATGTGATGTTGATCTCTGCAAATTGTAAGGTTCTACGTGTGTTTCATATATAGCTAATTTATTGAATTTTTGGAATAAGAAGTAATCATTTAAAAACAACAGCTTAGTTGACAAACATTTTTCGGAAACTGTGACACAGAGGTACACTATATATTATCAGTTTTTATATGTGTGTTTCTACATATCTATATGTATATATATGTGTGTTTGTATATGTGTGTGTATATATGTGTATACATGTGTGTATGTGTGTACATATATTTGTGTGTATATGTGTGTATATATATGCATGTGCATATATGTGTGTACATGTGTGTATATGTGTATACATATAGGTGTGCATGTGTATATGTGTGTTTGTTTATGTGTGTGTGTGTATGTGCATGTATATGTGTATATATTTGTGTGTGTTTATATATGTGTACATATGCATATGTGTATATATGTGCATATATTTATATATGTGTATGTGTACATATATGTGTGCTTGTTTATATATGTGTATACATATGTATGCACATGTATGTGTGTATGTATGTGTGTGTGTATGTATGGCAGTATAACCCAACTCCAGAAACAGAATGCAGAGAAAGAAGAGGCAACTTTTCAAATAGAAAGGACCTTACTCAAAAGAAAAGGTTAGCGTTCTTCCAATATCCCTGGTGAAATAAATGAAATAAGGCATAAGAACAAAAATCCAACATGTGCCAAGAAGAAGCAACATTCCATAGTATTTTTGATAAATATCCTTGCAATATTCAAAAAGCATAGCTTGCTAGGACTTTTATTACAGACAAATGAAATAGATTATAAATAGTTAGCTATGAACCTCCTTCAATTTGTAAAAGTACTTATCAAATTTCTAAATTTGATTTTTCACTATGCTTCTTTTCAGACACTACTGGGGAAGGGTGTCATTGATGCTATTTCAGATCTGTCATATATAATCTTCTAATCTGCCAACTTTTTGCAACTAAAAGATGAGCTCATGTACAAGCTGACAAGAAGTAGTAATGAGTCTAGGCTTTCTTGAAGGCTGATAAAAGTTTAAGTCCCCTCCATTGAGCAGGTGCTCTCTATATTGGCTTGGCAATTTTTCTAATGACAGCTGCTGTCAGGTGAGAGGGTACTGGGAATGTTGTCAGTGACAGTAAAAGGGTGCTAGAAATAGAAGTGGCCTCAGATATTGGAAAGAGTGACTTGAGTAAACTTATCAGCTCTCCCTGAGGATCCTAGATGTTTCATTTTCCCTCAGGTATGTTTTAAAATCACCACTCCTGCTGATGATTACACTGTCTTTACATGGAAAGTGAAATGAAGAACTTAATCAGATTAGCTGAAATAGGAAACACCCAGACACATCAATCTAGAGTTTTGTCCCTGACATTCCCAAGTCTGAAAACTCCTGATATGTGATATTACTACCAATTACTATTAGTAGTAGTAGTAATACCAATAATATCATAAATGTAGTACTATATACTTTAATGCATATATCCATAAATGTCCATAGATTTCAATTATCTCTCTAGAAGTGATCAACCAAAATTGATTACCAATTTACATTGGAATTTGGGTAATTATTTTCTCTATTAAGACAGGGCCTAAGAAGTAAGGCTGAAGCTTAACTTTAGATCCACATACCAGCGCGATGTTAACACAAGGAAGATTTCCCAGGATTTTGTAGGTGACTCTGGTATGCCAGGTAAATATTACTGGAGTTATATCCGCCTTTGGTGTAAACTGAAAGCCTTAGGCCAGTTCCAGAATGTTCTTATAATTGTCATTTTGTTTCATTTGTTTCATTTTATATTTTATCTTCTCAGTGTCTGTTTTTATAATTTTTTGATCAGTTGCCAATTTTTAAAATTGAGTAACTTCACACAAAAAGCAAATTGTCACCTTCTAAGGAAAAGAAGAATATATGGGAACACAAGGATCAGGTTCAAACACAGCCAGAATGAGCTCTGACAAAAGAGCTGTGCCCCTTAGAAATGCCATTGGGTCACCATATTCCCCACATGGCTGGCCTCAAACATTTATGTTACCTACCTGGCCTCAATAATTATCTGAGTTTGAGAATTTTGCAAAAGGCATTCATGTAGCAACAGAATCTCAGGGGCCTGGCAATAGAGAGTGAGACCTTTCAGCATTTATTTTTTCACTCAATTGCCTATGAGGTCCCCAAAGAGAAGCAGATGAGACAAAAGCAGGCCTCCATTACCAGCAGAGGAATGGACAGGTTCTTCAACAGCAATGACAGGCAAATGCAATTTATACAACTTTTGACTCCTGGAGATGGACAGGGACTGGTAAACAATGAAAGAAAAGGATTTGGAGAACTGGGTTACACTGTCACCATTGAAAGAGCACATATATAACTTGAAACTGACTCCCAGTAGACACTGAGCTTGTTTACTACCCATGGCCTTAGGTCAACTGGTGTTGGAGCATGGCCGTGGGGCCTCGCTTACAGGTAGGACTGCAGGAACTCACTGCTGCTCTGGGGATAAGAAGGGATGCAGAGACTCATGACTGAGGCAAACAAGACAGCTATAATAACTGTGTGTTTCTAGGATGGCATCCAGAGTGTGGGCTCAGCAAACACAACTGATGGCTTTACCTTAATGGGAAAGCCTTTAAAAATCTGTGGGGAATGTATGGAGGAAAGAGTCAAGTACAGAAGTTTTTTTCAGAGGCGATGGATAGCCTTCATCTCTGAATGAATGGAGAAACATTCTTTTCATACAGCCAGTGAATGGAAACTCTCCTCTTTCCAGGGACTTTGTACTCAGAAGATTCTATTATAAGGTTAAGTTGAAGCAACATGCTATTCCACCAAGATAGCTATAAGAGACTTAACACTCAAGGCTAATTTCAGTCTAGCAGCCGGAGGTAGTGTGCATTTGCCCTCTTTGTGGTGACACAGTAAGTCACTATAGCAACCCTAAATCTGAACTGACTACATTATTTAGTGTCTCTTCCCATTATCTGAAATGACCATCCTAGATTTGGAAGATACCATAGTGAACATGATAAATGTAATATTTTTTTTTCTTGGAGATTATATTCCAGGGAGGAAGAAAGAAAACAGAGAAAGAAGAAGCCAAGCAAATAAGACAATATCAGATATTGAAAACTGCCACAGAAGAAAATAATATGGGATAATGGCATGCAGAAGCCTGGAAGGTAATGGGACTCCTATCAGTTAGATGGTAATAGATGGCCTTAGGAAATGACTTATTTCAGATATGAGCAATGAGAAGAGATAGAATTGCAAAGATCTGGGAGGATCACCATTCCACGTAAAAGTAACAAGAGAGATAAAGGTTCTCAGAAGGCAGCGCGTGTGGTCTGTGCAAAGAACCGGGAGCACACAGCAGGCAGAGCACGAAGAAGAGGGAGAGTGGAGGTAGGTGAGGTCAGGGAAGCAGAAGGGTCCAGATCTCTTAGATTTGGAGTGCAGTCAAAATCTGGGTGTTATTCTGATTCTGGTGGAAACCCATGGTGTTTTTTTCAGTAGATTTAGGTTATAAAAAACAATCATGGCTATTATGAGGAAAATGTACCCATTCTGTTATGACTGCTGAATGAACACATTACACGTAAGCTTCAAACATTGTTAGTAATAATGTTGCTAGAAATTTTGCCTCTTTTTCAATACTACATAATGATTTCAAAATCCTTCTAGTTGAATATTTCAGTCTAATTGTCCTCTATTCTCCAACATACCCAAAATGATTTCATTGACAGATCAATATAAACAGTCTTAATTAAGGCAGTGTGGGTCATGTTTCACATCAAAGACAGCTAATTTAAACTGGGACCAAAAATCACCAAACTATAGAAAATTCTCCTACAATAATTCCAGTGTATGTAGCACCACCACTCAAATTATCTCACAGAGGTGGCAAGGTTATTCATGGATAATTTCCCAAGATGTGTCCTCAGAGCATGAAGCATTCAATGCAAAATGTGACTTACCATTTTTTCTTTTGTTTGCAACCAATTTAAATTCAGATTGAAGAAACTAAAGAAAAAAATGTTATTTTCTGATTTCATTTTGTTTTCTCACCAGAAAACTATGGGACATGCTTCGATGTTACCTTCTGTTCTCCTTGTAGTGTGTCGTCAGAGTGAGGTTATAATTGATGCTGACTCTCAACCTTGCTGTGACTTATCGTCCATTGCAGAGTTGAGCTCACAGCATTTGGCCATTTGTCATAAATTCATACAAAGATTCACAAGCAGGTCTCCTTGATGTCTCATTATGCTATCACTTTTAAATGCCCATAACAATCACTGACAATTCTGGATAATGTGGAGATTTTAGCAGGTCTCTAGGTTCTCCTTAATATTTTAAACTCATAAATAAGCTATGTATTATATGTTCTGTCACTTATTTAAAAATAGATCATATCCCATTTTCCTCCTGTCTGGATGGAAGTGTTTTTGTATATTCTGTTCCATGCTAGGTACTGGGGAGTGAAAGTTGAATAAGGCAATGTGGCTTCATTTAGGAGGTAAAGAACATACTGGGAAGACAAACAATTGAATCAACATTTACATGGCACATATGGGAACTGGGTACTATAAGGATTTTAGTCCCTTCCTCCACCCTTTCTCCCACGCACAAAATGGTGGAATATAAATCACAGGAAGCCTCCCCTCATAAGGTGAAGCTTCAACAAGATTTTAAAGGATAAACAGAATTATGTGAAAAAGAGATTCCTTCTACACACAAGGAGGCAGGCAGGAGTGAGGGTCCAGAGCAAGTGCAAAGATTTCGGGAGAAATGCTACTTCCTCTCACTGAGTCAGAGGGGACGAAGGAGAGGTCATCGATGGAGATGTTGGTCGCCTGTTGGAGAAGTGGTTGGGATGGCCACGATTATATCAGAGGGTGTGAGGCTAGGTTTTCTGTGAAGGGAGAAGGAGTTGAGTTAGGGTATTTGCGGAGGATGACTGCTTGGATTGCCAGTGTGGGGAGTGGTAGATCGTAGATTTAGACTAGAAAATGAAGCCATAAGCACTTTATAGTTTGTTAGAAAATGCTGAGATCAAGGGCCTGGAAGTGTTGATGGGAGCTGGAAAACAAGTTATATTTAAACGATATACTAAAATAATTATATTTTGGAGTCAATTAACCCAATTGGCGATTTGTACCACAGAGTTCAATAAAACAGAATTATAAAAAATACTGACATATTTTAGAGATGTCAGTGATTCTGTGATTTGGTACTTACCTACCAACACTCAATTTTTCCAGGTAAATTTTCACCCTATATCTAACTTCTACTCAGCCTTCTTCTCACCTTCTGTGGTCCAGAATACCTGACCTGCCTAATCACTTGCTTTCTCTCCTCACATGGTTCCCTCCATTCCTATTTCCTAGAGGGCTTAAGTACTTAAGACTTTGAATGGTTATCAAGATTATACACTCATTCCAGGAGAGAAATCTTGCCTTGCTTTTTGTTTTGTTTTGTTTTCTCGACAGCAGAATTCCCAACCAAGATGCACACACAAACATACTGATGCCTGGGCTCCCTGCCTAAACACTAAATCAGAATTCCCAGGAAGTGGGAACAGGGCATCTGTGTTTGGGGAAAGTTCCAAAGGTGATTTTAATGTGCCATATATACCATAGTGTTACTACCTAGTTGGCATTAAAAGAAAAGTAATACGTTTGAGTGGTTTTTGTATGGAAGGAAAAAACAAAAAAAACTAACCAATTGAATACCACTCAAACTGCAAAAGTGCAAAGATTGAAATTCTTACTCCTCTTGCAATGGCGAGGTCAATGTCCTTCAGATCACAGAAGATGATGTAGAGCTAGATATTATCAACAATGATGCAATATCAATAAGGTTCATTTGTTAGAACACTCAACATGTTGTCAATCTGACCATTTACCTGCATATAATTCATTTAGAAAAAAATGAAAACATAAAGAAGCAAGGGTTCCGGTGAACCATAATTTTCTTATGCCATTTTCTAAAAGACATAAAAGGCAACAAAAAACAATTACATCGAAACAATGCTCTGACCTCAATATTCACACGTTGAAAATACTTTTATCTGGAAAAAGCCATTAGGAGAAACTGTGAACAAAGTGAAAACAGCTTTTGTGTGTTTTGGATAATAGTAACTCAGCAGGACCACAAAAGTAAATCCCTGTTAAATCTACTTCAAATTTTACAATTCTTGTTTTTTCAGAGTATAACTCTTTGACTCCTGGGTTCAAAAATTTCTGTTCTCAGCCTAGAATACAATCATATAGTCCTCTGCCCACCTTGCCTAAACATTACACGTTTTATTAGGATATTAAAAACCATATAAATGCATTAAAATGTATCAAAATCTAGTTTAACGAGGTCTATTTTATTTACAGAAAGAATTGCTAATGCTGTTGCTGATAATTTCTGACATGACAGGAAACTGACTAGGCATTTGAAGGAGGAATCTAGAGCAAAATAGCTTTAGCTTGTCCCTTATCACCTCTGGACCTCCTGATGTCTTTTTTTCACCCCATTGGAAATAGCATCTCTCTTTCTTATCTCACAATAACACAAAACCCTTCCTGCCTTCTCCGGAAATACATGGTTCTAGAGTTCTCTTTTTCCTTGTATTTCCTTCCCCCTCCCTGGCTTTCCTTTAGCTAGCCAACATCTGGAAAGAATACAATCCTTTAAAATAAATAAAAATTATTCAAAAAGTCATAAGTCAAGCTTAAAAATAGTTTAGGAAATGAAAAGGAAAATTTTATATATAATCACCATTCTGATTAAGCATGCATCGCCATTTTGTTGACCTTTTCCACCTTTGTGTCACATCCATAAACACTTTGTGTGTTTATTTAATTGAGTCTCCGTCTTTCCATGCAATCTTTACCATTCTCTCTCTCTCCATAACCATAGATCACACAGCTGGTTCAAGGTGGCGATAAAACTCTAATCAAGTTCAGTTTGACTCCTAATCTTATATTCCATTCTCCCCACTGCATTTTCAGTATCTGGCAATGTCTCTAAAGTTATGACAGAAATCGAGACCTTGTTCTACCTGAGGACATTAAGCCAATCATTTTCCTAAATAAAACAAGTATATTTTCTATCAGGTAAGTTCACCATCTGTAGCTGCAAGAGAAATATATATGAAGCCCAGAGAGAGGCAGAGTGCACTGTCTCTGTGGTCAGGTAAGCATAAGAAGCTCTGCTCAGCAATGGGGAACAGATATGGCAGCCACTCGTTGCCTGGAAGATGCAATGAATGTGAAAATGTAATCACCCTACAATAATGACTCCACCACAAAAAGTCCCTCTGTACCATTGTGGTGTTCAAAGTCCATTCAGGAAAATAAAACCCAGGTAATTCCATAGAATACTTTCATGAAATCATTGAAAAATCTGAACACCTGGAAAGGTGGGGTAATGCAACGATAAACAACTATAGAAAGTACCCTCAGCTCTAGGGCTGAAAGGACAAAGAGTGAATATTGCTACCAGAAACTAGTGCTAAGACCAACAAGGGTGATTTGGAAGATAAAGAAGGGCACGCCCAGTAGGTACTCAAATCATGAAAAAGAAGCAGACAGTGCTCTAGTCAGCCCTAAAGCAGGGGTAATAGAATAACTACTCTGGCTTCTCCCAGCCTCCTCGCCTCAATCTCCAGCTGGTGCTTACATTAGAGGAAACTATCAATAGTAGGAAGCCATTGGTCAGGGGAACACAGCAAGGGAAACAAATTTGAGACCAAATAGGCTAGTGAGTGGCCCAACCTCCAATCCACTCACAACTTGATTTTGAAAGCAAATTATTTTAAAGAAAATCAAATACTTACCATCTTTATTTAACCATATAGAAAGGTATATATTTCTTGCTGATTTTAATTATTATAATGACAATGATCATTCTATCTCTACCACTACTATCCTTTTCAAAAAAGTATGCATGAGTAAATGCATTCATTGTGACTAACCATGATCAATTTAATGCCAGCGAAGCCATCAGAAAGACTCCTTTCACATAGCCATGTCTCTTGACACTTTAAAACATACTGAACAACACTTCTGTGCTAAATATCCCTTAGATGTTCTGGATCATCCAAAGCTTTCACCAATCTTTATCTTATATTAAATATAATATGAATAAAATGTAATTCTTACATTATTATATTTAGATGTATTTCCTAAATTTCCCATGTAATTAAAATTTTGTTGTGTACTATCATATTCATTGATTCTACATGAATATTTTTTCCAACTTAATAATAAGCCTTTTGTGGATAAAAACAATGACTGATATGTCTGCTAGTCCCAAGGGCACCTGATCCATGCTATTCATATTGTGATGGATTTCAGAGTTAATGAAATACACCTCCTCTTTCCTTAGCACACATATAGTATACATTAAAATTCACAGGGTATATGGGAGATTGCTTAAGTGCACAGGAACACAGATGCCACAAAATGACATTTTTAGGTTTAGGATATTTAGAAAGAAAACCTTATTTTAGGTTAATTACTTAACAAAATTCTAATAGTTATTATAATGATAATAATAATGTATTTAGACAGAAGAGTTTTTGTGAAATGTAAAACCACTAAAGAGTTTTGGAACTATTACTAAATGAATATTAAGTGGTTTATATTTTCTCTTGTAATCCTTATGATTAACTCATGTGATAAATATGTTCATTTCCCTTTTACAGACAAAATGGAGGTGTAGAAATTTAGGCAAATTCCCTTATAGCAAATAACTGGCAAATTGTAGCACTAGTTTGAGAACCCCAATCTTCTATGTTATTTGAAGGTATTTGTTCCTCACTTTATACCATGCTGTTTCTGATACAGAAACTTTGAGGTAGTTAGAGCATAATTATATTAAGTATAATTTACTTCTATTACAGTTGCTTATATAATCTTTTTCTTAGTTAAAAAAAGATACTGTATTTATTTTGTACACTTAGTACTTGAGACTAAAGAGAAAGGAGACATTTTGGGAATGAGATGTAGTTTTTGCACATAAAATCTTTTTTTGTTTGTACCCGCTGATCACGTAATGAACTTTACTGTACTTCATTAAAAATACAGGATCCATAGCCTTTGAAGATTTTTGTGTGTCAAAATTTTGTTTCAAGGTCAAAAATGAATTTTCTAATCAAAGTTAAGTTAATTGCTCTGAATTAGTGGCATAGCAATTTTGTTAGCACCTGTTAACAACTGCAAATGTTACCAGGAATCAAAAGACACTGGTAGGTCATTCTGTCAAGAATGAATTTTTTAAGTATGATTTCCATTTTGTTTTCAATACTGTCAGCATGGCAGCTATAAAGGAGGGAAGTGCTCTTTTATCAGACTGCTGGGGAACATTGCCAGTATGAGAGCAAAGGGCAGGGCAGTGCCAACTGATGGTCAAAAGCAAGAACTCTGGAGCTAGGTGAACTGGATCTGAATCTCAACCAGCTCCTCTAGGTATTGTGTCATCTTTTTGTGTCACTTAACCTCTATGGGATTTAGTTTCCTTACCTATAAAATGGGTGTCATATAATAATAATGACCCCTCACAGAGTTGTCATTAAAATTCATGCATACGTATCTCACATAGAGCAGTACCTGGGAGATAGCACACTTCCAATAATGTTAGCTGCTGTCATTATAGTGTACAGGAATGTGAAAAACAGGCCCTACATTACTTTCCAACATCAAAAGACAAGAAAGACTTCTCCACTTCTCCATGAGCTATTCTTGCCCAGTGGGTGCTAAAGTCTGTAATGTTCAACTTCAGGACTCTCAGAAACCCATGTGAAACTAATGGGATAGGTTGAGCTATCTTCTTCTCTTATATTTCAGTTCCCTTCAGTTAAGAGATGCTAGAGAGACTTCGGTGTCCTTGGGAAGGTGTAATTGATCCTTTGTTTGATGGAACTCTAAGCAGAAAGAAGAGTGCTGTACTTTATCTATCCCGGTAGTAGGGCGGATAAGGAAGAAATATGGAATAAATGTGGAACCAAAATGTCAATCAGCCCCTTAGCTCTTGCAGTAAAAGACTGTATTCTCAGCCCTAGAGGAAACTGAAATATAGGGACTCAGAATTCTCTTGTGGAATGATCAAGGCTTCCTACTGAGCTTAGACGTTGTCTAAGCAAAAACCTTACTGTTCTAACAATAAAGAATTCATTAAGTTTCACCTTTACTTGAGAGTTCATGGTCTTATGTGGAAGCAATATCACAATATAATACTACCATGAAAGTGAGATGATGGAAACAAGAACCAATAAAAAGGATGCATAGAACAAAGTTGTCGCTTAGGAACAAAAGAGATCTGTGTTCATATCCTAACTCTGCATATTACTTATTAATTGTTTGGGGTTAAGTCATTTAGATTTTCTTTATTTTTACAATAGGAATGCTAACATTGCTCTGCAGAATTGTTAGTGTTATTAAATAATATACTGTATAGAATGCCCAGCACTGTGCCAGATGCACAGCAGGTTCACAATAAATGAGGCTATTGTTAACTTTATTAGTTTATGTCTTCAATGCAATGACAATTATTCTATACAATGGCAGAACTTAACTGTGGCCTCCTTAAATAGGCTCTGGTATGCTAAATTATTTTGACATTTTCAATATAAAGAAGAGCTATGCGAAGATTTAATTTATTGAGTTCACGGTTTGTAATGTTACATGCACTTCTTATAGTATTAAACCTTCCCTTAAGTACAATATTGAAAAGAGGTAAGTTGCAAAATTACTAATTTTTATATAATTTTTTTTTAACATTGCTAACTTGCTAATATGGACAATCATCTCCAGCCATTTGTTAACTTTTCTCTCTGGAAATAGATTTATTTATAATTCTATCAGCATATAGTCCTTCCTTGAATCAAACAGATGCTGTGGTTGCAAAATTACTAATTTTTATATAATTTTTTTTAACATTGCTAACTTGCTAATATGGACAATCATCTCCAGCCATTTGTTAACTCTTCTCTCTGGAAATAGACTTATTTATAATTCTATCAGAATATAGTCCTTCCTTGAATCAAACAGATGTTGTGGTATTTGGCATCCTGAAGAGGCGGTTCTGTCATTTTTATTCTAGAATGACATAGTTTTCTGGGAGGTATCACAATAATATTTTGCATAATAATCTAGAGTTTGATTTCTTTGGATTAAATAAAATCAAAGTTTTTATGTAATTTAACTGGCTTAGTTATAAAAGTTACCTAGTTACTTTCAAAGTATATCTTTACAGTAAGCTGATAAGGACTACCCACATAGTCCAGATGTGGCTTAATAAAATCAATTTTGGATGGCTACTACTTATTGTCAATTAACATAAGCAAACTTTCTGTTTTAACGTTATCTTTTTCATTTAACAGTATAACAGCCTTGAATTTCAACTACAATTAGTTATGTGATGACCGAAAGACACATTTTAAGAGAGAAAAAATGATATGGAGGAAGAAAGAAAAACTAATTGTGGAAGAAGGTTTTGAAGGGAATGAGGTCAGGGGAAGAGCAAGTCACACTTAAAACCTGTGGCCTTTACCGAGTAGAAAGGTGTTTTAGATGCTTCGTTAATGAAAAGAATATCTTGCCCCAAAATACACTTTAAAGTTATTTGGTACAATTGGACATTTGTATGACCAGATGCATCACTTGCCTTTAAGAAAATGTCATGGGCTCATTAGGAGGTACTCTAACACTGTATCTTTAACTGGGTAGAATTGTGACCTATTTTTTTTTTTTTTATCTTTAACTATTCTTGGTATCTCCTCATTAAACACAAATTGGCTTATTCCATCATACTTACGGCAAAAATGAATCGAAGACTCACATTTGGTGTGAAACTTTGACGCTAGCTCCTATCAACTTCATTTGAAGTGACTATGAGGCACTATTTTATTCATCATAGTAAAGAACTGCTTCAGAACTGGCTAAACTTCCAGACTTTTCTTTCTTTTAAAGTTTAATTGAACTTTGGTCAGTCTCACTTCTTTGGAATGGCCGATTTTAATTGCCACTGCTGAACAATGTGAATCATAGTAAAACCTCAGAGATTTTAACCTCTCAGATAGTCTTAATTCATGGTTTTCAATGAATGTATACCTGGACATGTTATTTTTCTTTAGAGTTACTATTGCTAATGGCAACATTGACAAATTCTGGGTCAACTAATATCCCCTTCCCCACATCATTTCATCCCTGCTGCTATTCCTTGATGTGCGGCATGTAGAATGTTGGAGCTGAGCTGAGAAGAAAGATGGGAGCCTTCTCTTCCCTGTAGAAAAGCTGAGGACTATGATGCTTTGAAAAGCCTTCCCACAGCAATACAATCAGGACGTGGATATACTAGAAAACATTTTTAAAGCGTTATTGGGATATCGAAAGGGTAATGGAAATCTTTCTGGAAAAACAGCAAGGTGAAATATGCATGACACCATTGACAGAATACAAAATGGAAAATGAGGGTGGATCTGGTTGCAAAGGCACCTCAAATATTTTAACATAGATGAGTGTTTATAATTTTTGTGCATAGAGTAACTCAAAGACAAGGCTAATAAAGCGTTTCTCAAAAATAATAATATGCTTGCTTTAAGAAATATAGTATATGATGTATTTGTAAATAGCAGTATTTACTTAAAATCTCTCCCTTGAAGATAATTGGTTCACCTAGGCAGGCAGAACTGAGTCCTTCAGATTTGTGTTTTCTGTTTGAAAGGGCAACATGTTATCAAGGGTGTATTTCAGAGGTTTTCAGGCTTTGATGTACATTTGGATCCTTGGAGAGGCTTTTGAAAAAATGGGAGGGTCACATCCTAGGTCAATGATCAGGATTTCAGGGATCATCCAGGACAGGTAGGCAGGCATTGATTTCTTTTCCTTCTTAAAAATTCTTCAGGTAACTCTGATGTACGACTGTTGTTGACAACAATTTTATCCTTTTGTAGAGAGTCCTGTTGACCTAATATACTTACTCTAGACACCAGAATTTTGAAGTTAACCTACTAGAGATATAACTATTTAGTAATGCCTATCTTGTTTGTGTCCAGTTGTTAATTATATTAATTGAGAATGACTTGGGCTACATCACAGAATGAACTCCATTAAACCTTTAAATCGAAAATAATGTGCAATTAACATAAATCGTGTTCCTAGAATTGGGTTCCGATTACTCCACACTTAAGCTAGACTGGAAGTGTCAAAGCAAGCACGGTTGTTTTAGGGGCATGTTAGCTCTGCTCAATTTGCTGCTCTGCTGTTGTGTTCCCTGTCCCACCTCTGTTTTGAGATGGTTTCTTTTTTTCCTAAGTGCTTGTATAACAATTACAGAGAAATCGTAAGTCTTTCTATCCACAATACCTAACAATTAATTCTTTTAGCATAGTTTTTACCATTCTCATTTTCATATAGTAATCTGCTTTACCCTGCTATTGAGGGCATGGAACATACATATCTTATATACTTTGATTCCTAAATAAATACAATGAAAAGTGTCAATATATTTAAAGATTGTGTCTTCTTTTCTGGCTACTTTACTCATCGTGCACCACCCAGCACAGGAAAGGTTTCAATAAATATTCTTCAAAAAAACCTAAGCACTGTTTTTTTCTAAAAACCATTGCTCAGAATGGAGTTATTTTGGATATTTTATCATATTTTATTTCAGGTCTTTATCATCGATATGAATTTTCAGCAAGGAAGGAACAAGAGTGGAGAAAAAAGTTGACTGTCTCTTATCCCAGAAATTGTTAATACATCTCTCTTAATGCCTTACATCACCACTCTGTGTTCTGCTTTGGGTTTTTTTGGTTTTTTGTTTGTTTTTCTGACTGTCACTGTGATATTAGAAATGGTTTTAAGGTCTGTCCAATATTTAATGAAAAATAAACAGTTTTCAGCTGAGAAAGACTTGGAGGATTCCCCCCAAATATTTAAAATCACGAGATCCATGATACCTTCATGGTGGCATTATCAAACATTTCTTCTAGCTATAGCCGCTTAGGTATTTAATTATACCTAGTTGTATATTCAGCTTCACCTGAGCAATGATTGCAGGAAGAATGGATAAGGTG
Source organism: Indri indri (assembly GCA_004363605.1). NCBI lineage: Eukaryota > Metazoa > Chordata > Mammalia > Primates > Indriidae > Indri > Indri indri. The sequence goes on from RJWJ010017910.1 coordinate 15,023, forward strand.
GATTTTGCAATTCTGTTTGTGCAAAATTTGTGATGCCTTCATTGAATAAAATGCCAGATATCACTCAAAGTATTGTTGATATTGAGATTAAAAAAAGAAATTACTGGGCCCCAACCCTCAAAGGGCTCAAAAATAAAGTGGGGAAGAAGAAAATGTAAACATATAAAACACAGTATGTTATGATGCACCTAGGTATTGCCAGAGTATCCCAGAATGGCAAACTATTGAAATTCCTGTAAGTAATATTAAAATCAGATTTTTACTACAAAATTCTTTCTTGATAAATAATTAGGTGTGATTAAAATTGATTCCTCCTTACTAAAATGTCATAAAAGAGGCAAGAGAAGTCCTATAATTTTTAGCCTGACAATTTATTGAATTCTTTGGATAGGGATGAGCTTAACTGTATATTCTTCCATGAGTATGGGTTTGGGAGACTTTATCACATACTAAGAGCAATTGGAGAACCATAGTAAAACAAAGATTGCACCATCAGGTTCTTTTGGTATTTACTTTGCCTATACAGTAGGGGTTTGTACTGGTTATCATCTGGATTACCGACCAAATACAGCCTGTAAAGTCACTAAAACAAAAAATATCGGAAGTCCTCAAGTCCTTTCCCCTAGATACCTGATTGTTTAGCACACTCCTTCAAGGTCAAGAAGCCCATAGGAAAAAAATAGGAGCAGGATTTAACAAGTGGCAACATATGGTAAACAAGTATCCAGTACCCTTGTTCACAGTACTGATAACTTCAGAAAAGAGATTGATATTTCTCATCTCCCAAGACTAATAAAAGTATTGGGAAGATCCTTAACACATTAACTGCCATGAGAGTTGTATTTAACTCACTCTAGTTTTGACCACAGGGCTGTGTGGAGCGTATATAAAATCTTACTTGTTGATGTTCTTATTGTTATAATTAATATTGACAATTTAATTCTAAAAACACGGATTAAATGAATAGAAGTCAATAAATTTTGTTTTTCTATTTATGTTTACCTTTAAATTACACTCAGAATTTTTATTCTATTTTTGTAATAAAACACTGTGGCCCCAAGGAAAAGTTTCTGAGTTATTTGTGCAGCAGTCAATGTGTTAATACTGTGTAAATACTTCCTTAATGTTTATTCATCTCAGAGTCAGTGCATGATGGAAAATGAAGTTTGGCAGAAAAGAATCCGAGGATTGGAGCCATATCTTTGCCACTCAGCAGTTTTGTGACTTTGGGGAAGTCAATTCCATGACAATGACAACAGCTAATGTTGTTTAAGTACCTATGGTGTGCCCAGAATTCTAAGTATGTACACATGACAACTCATTTCCCTTCTTTCTGTTCCTCAACAAGTATTTATCGAGTACTTGATAGGTGAATAGTGGGAACTTACTGTCTATGGGATGATGTTAGTCTCACAATTCTCCATTAATATTTATTGAGTTAATTAATTAATAATATGTATACACAGTTTAACTATACATTGTATGTAAATAGGTAATTACTATTTGCCTAGACCTATATAAGCTCTGGTGAATACGGATTCAATGCGTAATACAGCCAGGCCAGTAAATAGCTTTAATTTACCTAGAGGGGAAAATTAAAAATGTACGTGAAATTTGATTTGAGTTGCTTAGCTATTTTGTCTTCACTTTTGCATAAATTGACTTCTGTATAAATTTCATATAATATTTTAAAGAGAAAACAGAAATAGATTTTCTTATTTATCCACAGAGATGACATCAAACAGCTACATTCACGAATGAATAATAATTGTTGTATCTGATAAGTAGTTTACTCTTACTGCAGGGTAGTAAAAATAAATAATATAAAAATACATAAATACTTTATTTACTATTTTTTAAAAAATTATAAAATGTATAGTTATAAATTTTAAAATTATTTATTTTCAAAAAATTTTGGCTCATTTTTAATTGGAAATATGTTATTTATTCTAGATTATTTAGAACAACCCCCAAATCATAAAGAACAAAATTTAAAAACCAATTGTAAATCTACTATCCAATATTTCATTTAAAAAGGCAATATCTTTAACCTATATCTATCAGAGAGTTTGTTCCTTCTACTGTTCTCCTGCTCTGGGTAAGATAAGTGCGGGTAGGACTTAAAATCATAAAGCCAAAGTAAAAATTAGGAATGGTCAGACATAGCTTCTATTCGTTTTTAATTATTATAATAAAGTTCAATGTCTTTTTCACTAGAGCATAGAAATACACAAAGGTCTGTTTATGCTCCATATCCACAATTAAAATAAATAAAGACACATACTGCTATTGTCGGTGTTTGTTTTCTGTCTTTCGATATTTTCTACTAATGTGTTTATTACAGAAGAAATTATACATATCTTGCTAGTGCGTTGTACTTAATAGTTCTTTAAGAAAAGTTTGTCAAATGACATAATGTCTCAAAAGATAAATAAACAAAGTGTATTTGTTGAACCTAATAAGCGAGACACTTGTTTTCAGATGTAGGTTTTCCTACTCAAGGGAAGCATGCATTCTATAAACCTCTCTTTTGAATCCCTAAATAGGAACATAGTTGGGTGACTTTTTATCCTGAAAATATAATTTTTTGCACAAACACAGGGGAAAATACACTAATAGTTGAGTGACTTTAGGAAGATGATGGATTTTTGGCAGAGTGCATACACTATGCCTCTAAGAACTAAATGCTCCCATTCAACACCCCATACCTCTCTTCCTGTGCTCCGGGTTATATTTCCAATGTGTTGCCTTGTACTCTACTAAATGGAAAGTTAATTAAATGTGTTCTCTGTTGACACTTATTCCCAGCCATATCTAGGGACAAGATGAGATTGGGTTAATAGCACTACCACCTGGTTTTCTAATTCTCGATGCTAGTTGTTGCTCCATTAAGATAGAATAATGCCTCCATCGCTCTTGCCCCAACCTCAGTTTCATGAGTGTTAGCAGCAATCTGCTTTAAGAATTTAACATACAGCCTCCGAGAAACAAAAGGAAGGAAAATTACATTTTTATGAATTTCCAAATTGCCATAGCTCATACTCAATGTTTATTTTATTTTAATATTACTGCCAATGGGTTTTGCCAAGTGAAATAAATTTAGCACTAATGAGCATATTCTGAAAGTTTAAAAACACAATTTAATAAATGATTCAATGTAACCTCTACAAAAATGACTCTAAGAGCTTGAAGAGTCTATGAGCAGGAGGGAAACTATGAGGAAACAGAGGAGCAAAAACAAATGGATGAAGCAATCATGATTTTTAAATTGGCAATTAATCAAGGAGTCCTTGTTTTATTTTTTTCTTCAATAACACAAAGAGAGAGTTGTACAATGACAAAGCTAGGTCAATTTAATTATAAATATGTCCCAAACTCATTACTTGATTAAATTAATCTAACGGGACCCTGCACATAGTAGGGTTTACAGTTGTTAGTTCCTTTCTAATTTCTGCTTCCCTCTCGTTTCACATTTTAAACAGTGATTATATAGTGTGGTCTTGCATCTAATTTTCACAATTATTTATCAGTCATGTTGCACAATAAATTCTCTTTTAAAAAATAATTATTTTAAGTAAAGGAGTCAGACTCCTTTACTTAATATCTGATATCTATCCCTATAGATACCTGAGAATTACCTTAGAATAAGTGAACATCAAGGAATCTGCCCATCTGTTTCTTCTCCTCCCTCCCAGGGAACCAGGATGACTAGTGGATGTACTCTTTGACCATCCGATCCTTTGCCTTTGTTAATGAAAATCACCAACTGTCCAGCAAAATTACTGAACCACCTCCATGATTACTCTTCTACCTTATATCACTCATCCTAGCAAAAGCATTTGGCAGCACTGATCATGCCCCTCCCTCTTTTGAAACCTTTCTTAATTAGTTTCTGGAATACCACACTCTTGTTTCTTACCCTATCTTATTAGTGATTCTTCCTTATTCTTCTTTGTTCGATCACACTTGAATACATAAATTGTGAAATTAGAATGTCCTAGTGTTTGGTCCTTCTTTATACATCTCTGTATTCATTCCCCAGACAAACTTACCCTGTTTCGTGACTTGAAATATCACCTGTAATCCCTGAATAACAGCTTTGTATTTCCAGCACCAAACTTTTCTCTAAATTATATATTTCTTTATCCAATTCAGATTGTCAACTTTGTAAAAGAGCCTTAAGCAAATGAGTTCTAACTTTCCTTGATCCATCAGGAAATATTTAGTTAGCTTCATGATTAGTACTTCAAGTTTAATAAGTCCATGTTTGCTCACCTGTAACCTTGCTTCTTCCCCAGTCTTTCCAACATCATTATATGGCAACCACATTTTTCTGGATAATTGGAATTACTTAGCATCGTTCTTGATCCCTCTCTTTCTCTAATAGCCCACATCTGAGCCATTTGTAAATTATGTTGACAATTATTCTGAAATATGTTCAGAATCCAACCCCTGCTCCTCAGCTCCACAGCTCCTGCTACCTGTATAGTCTACAGCATCATTATCTCCTGCCTGGATTTACCAAGAGCTTCCTACCTATTCTCTGCAGTTTTATTCTCGCCATTCTAGTGAATATTCTCCAAACAGCAGCAGCAAAGCGAGGGTTTTGACTTAGTTCAATGCTCTTCCTTGAATATCCTGAGTACATGTGCTGTTCAGGGTTTTTGCACCAGATGTTCCTTCTGCCTAGGATACTAGTTTATTTTTAAGTACTGGAAATGGCTTGTTTTCTTATTTTCTTCAAATCTCTGTTCACATATCATCTTATTAGAGTTGCCATTTAAATTTTTGGTATAAAACATTGTATCCCCCACAATAACATTTTATTCACTCATCTTGCTTTACATTTCTTCACTGCATTTACCACCACTGGAAATGTTATATTTGTAGGTGCTTATTGTCTGTTTGTCTTTCCCAGAAAAAAATATACACGATAGGAAAGCAGGGTTATGTTATTCTTGCCATTCCTCTAATTTGTCAATGCCTAGGTGCCTGTTTGTCAGCATATGAAAGGCACTCCCTTTGGAGTTTTCAGTATCTTGCTGTTAATTTTAGTTTCAAAACAAAATATTTTAATATAAAAATGTCACACCCTTTGCATTCATTCAACATATATACTAAACAACCATATTATTAATTATTAATCTATAATTTATTATTCAATGCTAATAAATTATTCACCCAATTTGTTTTTAAATCCATATGAGACTGTGCTAAATACCGTTGGGCATAAACCATGCACATATAAGTAAGACACAATTATTTCCCTCAAAAGCACTATGTAAATTAGTAAGTATCATCAGAGAAAAAAGTTATAGAGTTAATGATCTAGGAATGCTCCAAATGGGTAAAAGATTTCCAGATGGGCAAAGAGCAGTAATATAAAGCTGTGTTGCATACCTGGCAATTAGGCTGGGTCTTGATAACATTTGAATACAATGTAAGAATTAGAAGAAATACAAGGCCAACATGTGCTAATTATAAGATCTTTGACATTTTTTTCCTAAAACTTTCAATAAGGTTTTATTTTAAAATCTCTGATTCTTAGTTTCCTCATCTATTTAATGAGGGGTTTTATGCATAGTAAATGAGGAAAATGTGGGCAAAACACAATCTACTGACTGGCACAGAATAAGTCTTAAGTTATTTTTATAATAATAAAGTCAATATAGACTCAATGAGCCATTTGACTGATATGTCCACAGAACGACAGGACTTATCTATAATAAACTTTTATTTTAAAAGAAATAGTTATCACTTAAAAATAAAAAAAACAATAATGTATATAATAACACAAGCTATCATAAAAAATAAATAAAATGAATTCTACTTTGGAATGGTTATTTTGTCACTGTTCTTCATAAGATTTGTAATTAATTCAGGCAGAGTTGCCAGATTTAGTAAATAAAGATAAAAAATGCTCAGTTAAACTTGAATTTCAGATCAATAATAAATAATTCTCAGTATAAATATGTTCCAAATGTTGAATGGGAAATACTTACACTTTAAAAATATTTCTTTTTATTTCAGAATATTACAGGGGTACAAATGTTTAGGTTGTATGCATTGCCTTTGCCCACCCAAGTCAGAGCTACAAGAATGCCCATCCCCCAGAAAGCGTGCACTGCACCCATTAGGTGTGAATATATCCATCCCATTCTCCCCCCCCCCCATGAATGTCACTACCATATGTGCACATAAGTGTCAATCAATTAGTATCAATTTGGTGGTGAGTACATGTGGTGCTTATTTTTCCATTCTTGTAATATTTCACTTAGTAGGATGGGCTCCAGCTCCATCCGGGGTGATACAAAAGGTGCCAGTTCACCATGTTTTTTTGTGGCTGAGCAGTACTCCATGGTATACACATACCACATTTTATTAATCCACTCATGTGCTGATGGGCACTTGGTTGTGTCTACATGTTTGCAATTGTGAATCATGCTGCTATAAACATTCTAGTGCAGATGTCATTTTTATGGAATGTCTTTTTTTCCTCTGGGTAGATACCCAGCAATGGGATTGTTGGATCAAATGGTAGTTCCACTTTTAGCTCTTTGAGGTATCTCCATATTACTTTCCACAGAGGTTGTACTAATTTGTGGTCCTAATAGCAATGTATGAGTGTTCCTATCTCTCCACATCCTTGCCGACATTTGTTGTTTTGGGACTTTTTGATAAAAGCCATTGTCACTGGAGTTAGGTGATATCTCATTGTGGTTTTGATTTGCATTTCCCTGATGATTAGAGATGTTGAACATTTTTTCATGTTTCTTTTTTCACCTAAAATTCAAATTTAACTGGGCTGCCTGAAATTTATCTGGCAACTCTAAATAAAGTCCTTGCTTTTATTTTTTAACTGAAGCTGTGGTATGCCGATAAACAAGCTTACCAAATACGCATGTACTGAGGCATACACACATGCTCATGCACACACATGCACATGATCTTAATAGGCAGTGTTGGCCAATCTGAAGTATTGAGCCAGTAAGAGGCAGCTCTGATGTGTCACTGAAAAAGAACTCAGAAAACTAGAAGGGATCTTAGAAATGCAATTAAGAGACATTTAATACATAAAGCAGGGATTGGCAAACTATGTCCTATGGGCTAAATCTGCACCAGGGCCTGTTTTGTACAGACCTTGAGCTAAGAATGATTTTTACACTTTATACATTTTTATTTAATTTATAGTTTATATTTCAACTTATAAATAAGAATGTCCAAAGATTATATGTGAATCATAAAACTTTAAACATGTATTATCTGGCCCTTTATAGAAAAAGTATAACTGATGGATAGAGGAGAAGGTCATTTTTCATTCATTCAGTGAATAATTATTGGGAGCCCATTATGTTTCAGGAATCCCCCTTATGAAGCTTGCAATGCAGCCTTAAAAACAGAAAAAAGTATTTAATTAATTAATATTAAAATAAAGCTATGAACACTCAAATAAATCATATATGAAAGTATACAGTATTATACAAATATATGACTGTAAAGTTAGGTATTTTGACCTATTTATACTGTAAGGTAATAATTTAGCCCTGTCTAGAATGAAAACCTATTTTCTGATTTTTTTTATATTTGCTAAGCTATCATTTTAAATACTTAATTCAAAAGCTTACTTTTCATTTACTTTTTGCTTTTTTTTCAAATTATTTCTTTGTTCAGAGTTTTCAGAGAAATTCTAGCAAGACAATGTTGTTGCATGTGTATTAACCATAGAATGATTCTCTTTATCTTTCTAGTCAACTTCTTGTATCAAAAATGTAGGTTCCAGAAAGGTACATACTGAGTGATGAGACATGAATGGGAAAAATCACTCAACCAGTCAGAGACATGAAATCCACCGTGCTTAAGAGTGTGTTTGTAGATATCGTTGTCCAATAGATTTTAGATCTGACCTTCCTCTTTACTCATAGCTAACACATTTTCCCAAGTCATCAATACCATTATTTTTTAATATTTAATTTGAAAGGGGAGATCGTTTATCACTTATACAACATTTGTATTTCTGTCTAGGAACAGAACTTGAATCCTTAAATTCTCAATGCCATTCTTGAAAGGTATGCCCTCCACAGAGTAACTCAAGGCAAACTCCTCAGAAATTGATCCCAAATACTGCTCTGTTTGGCTGGACCAGGCTTCTTATGATCCTCAGGGTTTTCTCTTGTGTCTTTAGAACAAAGTCTAAGTCCTCCTTCCACAGGCATCAAAGGCTAAATGTGTAACCAGGGAAGTCTGCTTTCATCTAACCTCTTTCTCTTTGGGTATGGAGTGAAGATAGAGAAGAAATCTCTGAACTCTCCCCATTTTGCCAGTAACATATATGTGACATAATCTTAAGGTTTTATAAATGGCAACATGAATGTATTGTCATAGACATTCAATACTTACATGTTAGGGTCTTTTCTACCCCTAAATTAGAGCTTTCAGAGAAAACGCAATATTTTTAATATCAATAATTTCTCAAGATGTAGAATCCACTTGAATTTTAAAATCATATTATTTCTCATTAATATATTTTCAGTTCAAGTCAAAATATGTCTTTTATTTCTGAGGGAAATTATCAGAAGAATATGATAAAAACAATTACTTGACTTTAGAAAGTATGGCAAAAGTATAACAAAAAATCTTTAAAAGAAAATTAACTATGTACGATATAAGTTGATTGATGATAGTTAGGTAAATTGATAAATGAATAAAGAGATTGTGTTGCTTGAGATTTTTGAGTTCCATAAGTCAGTGTTTTCCATGGTGAATCATGAGTAAGAAGTCTACCTGTTAAGGGTCACGAGTTGTATGGCAAATTAATATTTTAAATTTACTACTTTTACAGAAAAGCCATACTGTTTATGAAATATTTGGAGTATTCGAGAGCCATGCTAAAAGTGTTTTAAAACTCAAATCCTACCAATTTTTTCTCCTTTTTGTCCATTCCTTAATCTTCTTTGGCACACCTGGGAGATTGGTTTTATAGCTGATTTTTGAAACAACACAGAACTGGGCCTCAGGGAACCTCCTCACTCCCAGCTGGGTTATAACAGAAGAGTTCAAATATTAAAGTTACCTCTCTAGTACTCAGATGTGACATTTTTATAATAAATTTTTAATAATTCCTGGGGTATCTTGGAATCATAGTTGTACATATGCTTATTTATTATTTTTATCTTTCTATTTATATTGCTACATTGTGATTATTTAATTTTTTACATCTAAAGTTCTATAACTCAAGTTTTCTATATCTCAAAGTCTTTGTAGTTTGACTGAATAATTTTAGTGTTTACTCACTAATAAGTTCATATATAATTCAATTGTTCAACAATTAAAACCATTCTATTAAAAGCATGTATTTGTAAATCAAAATCTCAGAGGAGAGTTCCTATTTTTGAAACTTGGCTGGTAACTATTTGGCTTATTTATTTATTTATTTAAGACTATTTTCTGAGTAGAAAGTATGTGCCAGGTATACAGTAGAAGGTGTATCGGACAATATAATGGTAACATCTATTGAACTGGGTTTTGAAAGCCAGATCATATAAAGGAGATATATGTCCTTGTTTTTTTGACCACCATCACTATTTCTAAAATTCTGTGCAGACACTTCGAATGAACTTCAGTTGATAGCCTACCCAACCATGAAAATAGAACAGCCTAAGGGGGTTGATTTAACTCCTTGGATAAGACACTTCTCTTCTCAGCTCACAAAACCAAATCACTGTAATGATTTCAAATACTCCATGACTACAGTTTAGATGTGGCCTCTGGTACAATGTGTGTTTACAAGTGCAAAAAATGTGGCCTTGCTTGGTTTCATTGTAGGATGCAGGATTAAAAAGTATCTCCAAATGAATTTGTGATTATGATGCATTTAAGGACATCATGGCTTGTGTGCTAAAACGTGTTATAGATTTATAGGACCATTTAGAATAATTAGAGCAGTGATTCTTAACCTTGGCTACACATTAGAATCACCTGGGTAGATTTTTTTAAAAAATACTCATGCTGGAGGCCTGCTCAAAACAATTAATTAAGATTCTCTGGAGGTTGGGACTTGGACATCAATATTTTTTAAAATATTCCCCAGTGATTCTTATTAGCATCCAGACTGAAAACTGCAGCATTAGAGGTCATGCATCCTTTTAAAGTTTCTATGGCTCTCAACTTTAGTTGTACATTAAATACATCTAAAAAGCTTTTGTTGGTGGTGGTTGTGGTGTTTAGTACTGACACCGGAGTTTTGCTACCACAAAAGATACCACAAAAATCTACAAAAAGCCTAAACCAAAGAACAACAGAAAAGACAGCCTACAAAAATAATATCTTCATTTCAGCCCAGATTGCTGAAGTCACAGAGCTACACAACATAATCTGAAATCAATCTGAGAACTTCCCCGGCCCCACCCAGTGGAAATGTTTGCAAGTATTGCCTAACTTATTGCAGAGCATAAGGGGAAGAGGCACAGAGTGTCCACTTACAAGTAAGAAGAATTCACCCCAAAATTTTAATGAATTTCTGAAGGTTGACTGTGAGCTCACAGTCACAGTGAGAGTATAGAATCACCAGAAACTGTAGAAATAGAGAAGTTCACCCACTCACAGTCTCTTCTCCATGATCCTCCATCAAGTTCATGATTATGATTGTGAACCAAATAGGGATGGACAGAAGGAAGCCTCATTTAGAGGATCAGACTGCCACCAAGGCAAAAAAGACACAGAGCTCCATCTAGACACTTTAATACTGCATAAAAAGTTCGTGCTGCTTGGGAGAAAGTACCAAACCTTGTTGCCCCAGGGCACACATGAAGACCTATTGTGACTGAGCAAAGAGCAAAAGAAAAAGTAATGCTACCATTGAAGGAAGAGCAAAATAAAATAATAATAATAATAATAATAAACCCTACCTCTGGCAGTGAGGCTGGTTATTGATTCATAAACTATGTACATATATATATATATATATGTATATATGTGTGTGTGTGTGTGTGTGTGTGTGTGTGTGTGTGTGTGTGTGTAAAGGAAAATAAAATAAAAGTCTCAGGACCCAGCCTGACTCCATATGCAAAAGGGAAGGTCAAGCCCAGAGGCTGAATCATGCAATACCCCCTTCCAAATGAATAGCTGTTACTAACGTTATGCATTAGCCAGATCTCCACAGAAAGGTAAAAGGCCTCAGACATCTACAAGGATGGCCCCTACAGATCATTCAAAAGGAAATTCTTTGCCTGCCTCCCATGAACAAGAACTTGCAAATTGTAACTTTAGGTCTGCAAACTAAGACTAGCTCCTAAAACTAAAGTCTGTTCAATTCCACACTGATAATGCTGGTTCCAAGTTTATCTTCCCAGGTGCAGAACAGAGACAAGACAAGTTTAATCATTTTTCCACCCATCAGGGACATCTACATAATTGATTCTTCCTTCACTCCTTTTTACTCTTCAAACATTTACCTTATCTTAGGTAAATGTAGATTTCCCAGGCACTCATTACAGCCTTCCAAGAAGGTAACCATTTGCTTCGCTGCCCAGCCCCATATGATATATCAAAATACAGTGATAGAGAATAAAACAGTGGTTACTACGAATAAGTGGGGGATTGAGGAGATATAGGTCACAGGATACAAAGTAGTACGTATGTAGGATGAATGCTTTTGAGAGCTAATACACAATATGAGCACTATAGTTAATAAAATTTTATTGTATTAGGGATTTTTAAAAAATAAGTATATTTTAGCTGCTCTTCTCACAAAAAACTATATAACAGGTGTATTAATCTGCTTCACTATAGTAATCATTTTACTATCTCTATGTATCCTATATCAGCATGTTGTAAATCTCTAATATACACAATAAAATGTATTATAAACAAATAAGTAAATAACAATTTAAAAAAAGAAACCATATCAATACAATTGGCAGTCTTCTAACTTTGGTGGAGAGCAGGGTACTTTTCCTCAAAAGAACCACGAAAGAAACAAAATAGAGTTTGTTTGCCACAGGGAGGGGACACCTCAAAGAAACACATAGGCATACAGTACCCGCCTAACCCTAAACGGGTCATGAAAACAGAATTGCCCCTATGGCTCTGCCCCATTCCGCAAAACCGTCTATCAGGCACCAAGTAAGGAGAGTAGTTTGCTGCCAGGAGAGGATAAATAATATGCAGAAAGATTCAAGCAGAATAAATATCAAAAATAAAACACTACTAGGTATATTATATTCAAAATGTTTAAAGCTAAATCTGGTGTCAATCTTGTAGGCAATCATCTAAAAAAATACGTATTATATACAGACTGAGGATCAAAGGCAAGAATTAAAACAGACTTCTTATAAAAAACTATGCAAACCAGAAAACAAAAAAGTGACACCATTAGTACTGAAACAAGACTTCTTATAAAAAACTATGCAAACCAGAAAACAAAAAAGTGACACCATTAGTACTGAAACAAAACTATCAAAAAGAATACTATATCTAGCACAAATAATTTTTAAATGAAAACAAATATTTTTAAAACAAACTAATGGCAAGAAAATTCATATCAGCATAACTGCACCTATTTTTTAGACAGAAATATCAAAGAAAAATTTAAAATAAATGGTTCCATAAATGGTCAAAATAAAAATAATTGAGATTTTTTATTCTAATTCTTAATTACTCTCAATGTAATTGTCTAAACAAAGATAAGAACAAGGTACTACAGAGTCATTGCATATTATATTATATGACAATAATGCAAAAGAGGAATGTAGTTATACTAATGTGTATACTTGTGTATACTGCATGAAGTTTAATATTATTTGAATATAGACTGCATAAAGAACTATAAGAAGGAAATATTGTAGTTAAAATGGAATAATGAAAATATGCTCAATTTTTTAAAAGTAATTAAAAAAAGAGAGAGATTATTATATAAAGGAACAGATGGAATAAAAAGAAAACTGCTAGCAAGCTGCTAGATTTTTAAACCACCATATCAATAGTATTAAATGTAAATGGCCTAAACATTGCGATTAAAGAAGAGACTGTCAGATGGATACAAAAGCAAGATCCAATCATACGCTGCCCTCAGAAAAGCCACTTTAAATATAAAGTCATGTATATGTTAAAAGCAAAAGGAAGGGAGAAAAGTACAACTCACAAACACTAATCTAAAAGAAAGCTTGAGTAGCTATATTAATAATATAAGAATATTATCAGGGATAATGCTGTCATCCAGAATGATGAAGAGGTCAATCCATTAAGAAGATACAAAAGCCCTAAGCATTTTTGCAACCAATAGCAGTGATTCAGAATTTATGAAGAAAAACCTGATAGAATTGAAAGCAGAAAAAACCACAAAACTCACGAATTTGATTGGGGTCTTCAATAATTCTCTCTAGTAATTGGTAGAATAAGTAGATAGAAAATCAGCATGAATACAGATGATCTAAAGAACACTATTTGGTCTTCAACTTATTAAGTCAGCCTATTTGATCCAATTAACAATTATGTACCAAGACACTGAACAAGAGAATATACATTCTCTTCAAGTGATCATATTTGGAACACACAACTAGACCATGTTCTGCATCATAAAATAAATTTCAAAAATTTTAAAATAATTGAAATAATGCAAAGTGTGTTTTCTGACCAAAATGAAATTAAACTAGAAGTCAATAACAAATATATCTGGAAAATCCCCCAGAATTTAGAAATTATATTAAAAAAATTACTTTAAAATAACCAATGCATCACAGAAGATGACACAGAGAAAATTAGAATATTTTTAATTGAATAAATATGAAAACACAACATATTGAAATCAATGGAGTGGAATCAATGTAATAGAGTAAAGAAGAAAAACCACATGACCATCTCAACAGATGTAAAAAACAACATTTGTCAAATTCAACATCCATTCATTACATAAAATCTCAACAAGTTAAGAATTAAAAAAAAATTGTTCAACTTTGAAAAGTGTACCTTGCCATAGAGCTATACTAAGGGTGAAAGGGCAAGAAATAAAAACAAAGTCTGCCTTCTTTCACCACTCTTATTTAACATCATATTAATACTCGAGGTCTTTTTCAGTGAAATAAGGCAGGGGAAAAAAAATAAAAGAATACATAAAGAAGAAATACAATGGTTCCTATTTGCAAACAATCTAATTGTCTATGTAGAAAATATCCTAGAATCTACAAAAAATGCTACTTTGACTATAATAATATGTGAGTTTAGCAGTGCTGCTAGCTATATGGTCAACATACAAAATTCAACTCTATTTTATATACTGATAATGAACAATTCAAAATTTATAATAAAACAATACCATTTACAATAGCACTAAAAACTTAAATACCTTTAGGTATAAGTCCGACAAACATATACAAGATCTTTGTGTTAAATAGTAGAAAACAATAATGAGAAAATTTATAAAAGACCTGATTAAATTGGGATAGGCAATATGCTCATAGACTAAAAGACTGAATATTATTAAAATGTTGATTTTCTCCAAACTGACCTATGGATCCAATACATTTCCAACCAAATTGTGTCAGGATTTTTTGGTAGAAGTTGATGATTCTAAAATTTGTATAAAAAGGCAAAAGAACTAGAATATCCCAATCTAAAAAATAAAAGAACAAAGTTGGAGGACTCACAACACCTGATTTCAAGACTTTCCATAAAACTATACTAAACATAAGTGTGGGATTGGCAAAAAAAGAAAAGTAAGGAAAAGACACATATATCAATGCACATATGGATCTAGAAACAAATCCAAACATAAATGGTTAATTGGTTTGACAATGGTACGAAGATATTTAAATGGAAAAACATAGTCTTTTCAAGAAAAAGAGCTCAAAATTGGGTATCTATCTGCAAAACATCTTCATGTATACCTTGCACTATATACAAAAATTTAACTCAAAATGGATTGGTATTAAGTATGACTCCTTATAACAAGGGGGTATGGTCTGTGTTAAAGGAAACTTCATAGAGATAAACAAGTTAAAAAGGATTAACAATAGAATAGTTTGTATTTATTAAAACGCAATAAAATACCATCAGCAAAATAAAATAATCTATTATATGGATAGCAGGCAAGGGATAAGCTATGGAAAATGCCATTTCATCTTTGAATGTGCATAACTAAAAGACACAGATGAAGGGATTGGTCAATATATATATATCTACATATTCAATCCAATGTCATGAGTCTTTTCCCCTCTGTTTTCTTCTAACGATTTTACAGTTTAGCACTTATGTTTATATCTTTGATACATTTTGAGTTTATTTTTGTATATGTGGTACGGTAAAGGTCAAATCTCGTTTTCCCAACACCACTGGTTGAAAACAATGTCCTTTATTTCCCCATTGAATTGTCTTGTTATCTCTGTTGAAAATTGTTTAACCATACATATGTACATGGGTTTACTTTTGGGCTTTCTACTCTACTGGTCTACATATCTGTCTTTATGCCAATACCACAGTATTTTGATTGCTGTACCAGCTTTGTAACAAGTTTGGAAATCTAGAAATATGAGACCTCCAGCATTGTTCTTCTTTTTAAAGATTGTTTTGGCTGTTTGGGGTTTCTTGAGATTCCATTTGAATTTTATGATGGATTTTTCTACTTCTGCAAAAACTGTCATTGGGATTTGGACAGGGATTGCATTGGATATGTAGATTGCTTTTGGTAACAGTAACATCTTACATATATTAAGAGGCAATAAATTTCTGGATATTTCATCAAAACCACATTCAATAAAAGCAACAAATAAACAAATTGCACAATATAAAAATTGAAAACTGTGTATCAAACACACAATCAACAGAGTTGAAAGACAACCCACAGAATGGAAAATATTTTTGCAAATCATATCTCTGATAAGAAAGATGTTAGTATTCAGAATATATAAAGAACTCTTATAACTCAACAACAACAAAAAAAACAAACTTATTTAAAAAATGGGCAAAGGACTTGAATAGACATTCCTCCAAAACATATACAAATAACCAATAAGCACATAAAAAGATGTTCAACATCACTAATTATTAGGGAAATACAAATCAAAACTGCAATGAGATACCACCTCACCCACATTGAGATGGCCACTATCAAAAATGAAAAAAACAAAACAAAACATAGCCAAAAAAACCCACAAAGAACAGAAGGTAACAAATGTTTATGAAGGTGTAGAGAAATTAGAACCCTTGTGCACTATTGGTGGATGTAAAATGGTGTCGTTGCTATAAAAACAGCATGGCAATTCCTCAAAAAAAATTAAAAATAAAATTATTGTAAAATCCAAAAATTCCATTTCTTGGTATATACCTAAAATAATTGGAAGCAAGGTCTTAAAGAGGTATTTGTTATCCAAGTTCATTACAGTTATTCGCAATAGCCCCAAAATGAAAGCAACCCAAGTGTCTATTGATAGATGAATGGACAAACAAAATGTGGTGTATGCATGAAGTGGAATAATATTCTACCTTAAAAGGAAGGAAATTCTGGCACATGCTACAGCATGGTTAAAACTTGATGAAATTCTGCTAAGTGAAATAGGCCAGTCACAAAAAAGACAAAAACCATGTGATTCTACTTACATGAAGTACCTAGAGTAGTCAAATTTACAGAGACAGCAGAATGGTGGTTTCCAGGGTCTGGGCAAAAGGAAGAATGGGAGTAGTTTAATGGGTATAGAGTTTTAGTTTTGCAAGATGAAAATAAGTCTGGAGGTGGATTATGGTGATGCGCACAATGTGAATGTACTAAACACTACTGAACTGTACACTTAAAAATGGTTAAATGATAAATTTTGTTATGTGTAGTTTCT
>RJWJ010017911.1:0-32336 GCA_004363605.1 Indri indri
GAAGGGGGAGCTCAGCAAAGGAAGAGGAATGAGATTAACCAAGACAAGACTGAGAGTGTAACAAAAGGGAGGGCCTGAAACACCTAATCTAAATTTCTTGGCGGTGATCATGAACTCCTGGTGCCCTATTCCAGCAGATACCTGAATGCTGATTGTGATTTTTAGGGATAATTGTTGTGACGTAGTGATGAAGTAACACTTGGTTGTAAGACTGGGGATTTAAGGATTGGCCCTATTTTTGATCTGTCATTAGCTGAACAACCATAAGAGACTTATCGCTTAACATCTGTATTCCAGAATATTCATCTGTAAACTAAAGTTGTTAGATAACCTCCAAAGCATGCTTCTAGAATCCTGCTCCAAGAATTGGTGCTGGTCCTTAATGAAAATGGGAAAAAATATTATAATATTATACAGATAAATATTTATGTAAATAGATAATAACTAGATAACTAGATGAAGGATGGAGGCAGGGAGGGAAGGAGAGAGAAAAAGATCCATAAGGTTAAAATTAAAATTTCTACTTTCTGGAACATACTTTCCTTTATTTTAAGAATAGATTCTTGGTTAATTTTTTGTGTTAAAATATTCTTTCCTTTATGTAACAGTGGCAAAAGTAGATAGTAGTAGTTTCAAACTTTCTTAAAAACTTCAAATTTTCCAGACTCCGGTAGCACTCACATATTATTCATCTAAAAAATTGTCTTAATCTGTACAATTCACAATGTGGGAACCACTTTCTTCCCATTTCTCCCAGCTGTAGAGCCAGGGCTGGGCTGCAACAGCAGAGCCATTTTCTTCTGACAGCCCTGACTGTGGGCCTCATGTCTGCCCTGCCCAGGCCAGTGGATTCTGTCTGGAGAGCACCACGTGTCCACCAATGACTGTAAGGTGACCCTACCCAAATCCAGAAATTAGGGGATTTGCTGCTGAGAACCTTCAAAGAAAACTCACATTTCTTTTTCTGTCTTTTCTCCTTTATTCTTTTTATTCTGTCACACACATCAAAAACAAAAGAAAAGAAAAAGAAAGGAAAGAAAAACAGTGGGAGGAGAGAAAATTTGTTCTCCAGATGATATTTCTGTTCCTTCTGGGATCCTTTAAACCCATAACATCCCAGCACCCCTCCGCTGGGCCCCCACTGGAGGGCTTCTGTTACATGGCTATGGAACCGCTGGCCATGACAAATTCTTCCTTCCAAAGACAAGTTGGCAGTATAGGAAGGTATAGAGGTCAGTGACGCTAAAGTTTCATTCAGTATATGATCAGATGACACAGATTAAGTTGATGTATGACAGGATCTCAGACTATGGGGCAATTATGGAGCACCTCAACTGAAACCTCTTGAAGAAACACCTATTTTCTCCCCCACAGGGAAACCAAAGGCAGCATCACAAGGTCATTACATTGGCCCTAACCCTGCTGCGTGCCTTTCAGTCATAATAGACATAATAGTTAATAATAGCTGTTATTTTTTCAGGCATTTGCTATGGATTAAACACCCTTCCAACAACCTCTAAAATAGGAATTATTCCTCTCAATTTACAGATGAGAAAACTGAGACTCAGGAAAGTCAGTTCCTTGCCCAGGTCATACAATTAGTCAGTAAAGGAAGTTGAATCTAAATCCAGATTTGTCTGATTACAAGCTCTCATTACACTTACGAGTAATTAGAGCAATTTGGAGTAAGTCCCCCAATGTCTAGACAATGGCCATGAAGAGACGATCCAACTCACTATCACTAGTGGCAGTGACGGCGCTGCCATCGACCTCAGTGAGTGATAAAGTTGGGGCCTACGCTGCCCCCTCAGTGATGACGAAGCGTGGTCATGGGTGGCGTTTCCTTTGGAAGAGGCTGAGGGGACCGCAGACAGCAGGCAAGACGAATTGCGGGCAGAGCGGGGACTGGGCTGTGAGCTGTGGTTTCTGAGTAGGGCAAGCAGCAGGCAGGGGACACGCACGAAGACGCAAAGCACAGCCAGCCTGGGAGAGAACCCAGTGTGTGCAGAAGTCCGGCTGTGAAAGCGAAAATAGTTCCAGATGGAGGTGAACGAGATTAGAGAGGGTCCTTTTCTCTGTTCGTCTGTTTTGCGTTGCTGTGAAGGAGTACCTGAGGCTGGGTCATTTATAAAGAAAAGAGGTTTATTCGGCTCACAGTTGTGCAGACTGTACGAGAAACATCAGAAACATCGCGCCAGCACCTGCTTCTGGCGAGGGCTTCAGGGATCCCCCACTGAGGCGGAAGGCGAAGGGGGAGCAGGCGTGTCTCGTGGCGAGAGAGGCAGCGAGGGAGGGAGGAGGCGCCGGCTCTTGAGAACGACCAGCTCTCAAGTTTGAACCCACAGAGGGAGAATTTACTCGGTACAGTGGGGAGGGCATTCGTGAGGGGTCTGCCCCATGACCAGACACCTCCCTCTAGGCCCTGCCTCCAAACAGCGTGCAACTGGGAGGGGACAAGCCTCCAAACCATTCACTTTGCCAGAGAGATCCGAGTGTGTTTAAACGTTGATGGGGGTAGAGAGGAAGAGGCCGAAGACACAGGTGAGGGCAGAGCCACCTGGTCAAGACGCACTCTTAAAGTGGACAGGGATGGGGGAGGGGCCATTAGTGGACAGACGGACCTCAGAGAAAGGAGAGACCGAGAACATTGCGGACCCAAAAAATGCAGATGAGTTTTCATTTGCTTCTTGGAAACTGAGGCTAGTGCTTGGCTTGTGTCTTTTATTTTCTCTGTGAAGAAGGAGCGAGGGCACCAGCTGAGCGGTAAGATGTGAAGGGTGTCCAGAAAGTTTGAAATCACCACCGCAGAGGGAGAGCACGGGTGCCGGAGGCCCGCGGGGGCCTGTGGGCTGGTGCCTGGGCCCGCTGCACCTGCGGGGAGACACTCAGACTGCAGCTTGATAGCCTCGGCAGTTCTCCACCCTGGGGGCCAGGGGCGCGGAAACAGAGGGTTGGGGTCTTAGCAGGTTCGTGGGTGAGACAATCAACCTGAGGGATTAGAATTGGGAGGAAATTGAGGTCAGAGGGCATTCCATGTTGCAAGAATATACTCCTGCAACCTACTTTGCTTTTACAAACTTCTGAAATTTGCAAAAATATAGTCCCGCAAATCTAGTTTGCTTTTGCAAACTTCCGAAATTCTATTAGCACATTGTGCTCAGTTGTGGGGACCCAGTGCCTTCAGGTGGCTTTGGGGACCTGAGTCTTTTCCACTCTTCCCTCGTGCTCTGGTTGGCTTTTCCCTGGTTGGGTTCACAGTCTTTTCAAACACCGTTTCACCCCAGAATAGCCAATAGTTAAGAGACAACCTTAACTTGGCCTTTGGTTGGGGTCTTAGAGTGAGAAATACAGGTCTCTGTGATCTGTGGAGAATTGGGTTAAGTTAACTTCCTGGAATTCTCCAGAGAGACACAGGTCTAGGGACTGTGGAATATAAATTAATATGCATACAGTACTATTGGTGTTGTTCTTTGTTTTTATAGTAAGAACACAGATTTGTATTTTAATTTTTTAAATTGTGAAGCAACAGATGAATCATGCACATTTTATAAAATTAGGTAAGTATACGGAATAAAAATGTGAAGGTCCCCTTTACCCACACCCTAACCCAATTCTACTTTCTTGCTGGTACGTAACTACAAAGAACAATTTGGTGTATAGTCGCCCAGACCTTATTCTGTGTATTTAAAATTATATATATATATGAATATATGTTTATGAATATATATTTCTGTATTCATCTTTTTCATAAATTGTATCAGGCAATACATATTTTTCTGTAATCATTTCTTTTCCCTAAATAAGATGTGTTAGAGAATTTTTCATGTCAAGGAAGATAAATTTCTTTTTTCAAATTTGATTATAAAATATTTAAAATGTGGAGCATATAGAGAATGGAGAATAACTATATAACCATCACCAAGATTTATATAACTATTAATATTCTCTGTATTTCATCGGTATTTTTAAGAAATGAAACTTTGTAGCAGAGTTGAATTACCCTTTTTAGCCCACCCAATCCTATTGCCTTTCCTAGTTTCCCAGAAGAAGCCATAATCCTGAGAAATTGTTGAGTGTTTTTTTAACCACATATGTATGTTTCCATAAACTAATTATGATATTGTTCTGAGAGTTTTAAAAACATGTAAATGGTTTTATATTGTGCATGCCTTTCTGTTGCTGACTTTTGTTGCTTAAGTATTAATTTTCTAGATGTATGCATACCCATACATGAGAGTCAATTAATTTATTTCCATTGTTGTTTTTCATTGCCTAAATATATGACAGCTGTTTTATCTATTTTCCTTTTGGTGACTACTTAAGTTGTTTATAATATTTGCTGTAACAAACTCTGCTGCAATGGACATAGTACCTGTCCACTTGTGCAGATGCGTGACAGCTTCTCTAGGCATTTCCTTTGGACACATGACTGTCATTATAGGACTCTTCAGAACTTATACCAACATTGAATATTAATTAAATGTTGATTTTATGAAGAAATGATGTGCAGATATGTGCAATTGAAGACTATAACATATCTCTATCTTAATTGGTTCTATTAGTTTCTTTACAATTGTTGGGGTTTTAGTGAGCCCCCAATTTCCAAGAAATTAGAAGCGAGGAATACAGAATAATCCTCTGAGGTTGAAACTGTCACACCTACAAACAGTGGATCACAGGAGAAATGTTCACAGTCCCTTGAGAAAATGATTCCCAAGCCAGGCAGGATTTAAATGTAACCTGAATGAAACATCCGTGTTCTAAGGAAAGAATATGGCAATCATAAAGGGTCCTGTCTTCTAGGTAAACAGGCAATGGGGAAGTCCAGGGTAAATTCAACGATGCTGCTCCAAGCATTGTACAAAAGAAGGGAAGCCTGAAATACAGGTTTCTAAACCAACGTTGCAGGGAGATGACTGGATACATGGGGTTAGCTCTTGATATTCCTTTTTCTTCCCTTGCTTATCAATGAAAGATAACGCTGGCTGTTAGGATTTGAAGTGCCTCCAGCTATATGTCATATCTTTATAATGTAAAGAAATAAATTGGTATTCCGATATTGTAAATCAATCTTCTATACATTGTTCTTGTGTGTTCACCACTATGAACTGAGTCCTTTTCCAGAATGCTGATAAAATCATGTTTGAAACTGAGACCCTGAGCTTCAGACCTAACTGGTAGTAAATAGGAGTGATGAATGCCACCTGGTCACGTCCTTGGTCACAGCCCTCTGGCTCTCTTTTCCTGGGTCTACAACACAAGTAACTGACACTGTGTCCATGTACATATGGTTTCCACATCTTGCACTTCTAGGTTCTGGGAATTCTGAGGAACGGCAATGCCATGTATACTTTTTTTCCCTCAAGCAGGAGCCAGGGTGAATGCAAATCCCAATAATCCCCAAGAGGCTACATGTTAGCCAAGTGGGTAAGTCCAAGCCCGTATGCTTCAGCCTAACCGAAGTTCATGCACCTAGGGAAAATTAGAGTGGCTTAATCCTGTCATTGAGAGAGTGGGATCAACTGGAAAACTCTGAAACTTATGTTTTTTCATGAAATCTTTATGCAGTTTTTCATGTGTCACACACTTATATTGATGATAAAAAAAAGGTTATGAGACATACATAACCTTGATAGTTAGGGTTATATGTATGTGGTTTAATTGATGTTTCAAACATTAGGAAGAAAAATGCTTCACTGGATGTAAGGAAAGCCACATTGCTGGTTTATGAAGTGACAGTATTAAATGGCCCATCTTGCAGAATGCTGGAGTAGGATGTTGATTAGAACAAGAAAAGAGGGACTGTGGTTATTTTCTATCCTCTAACCACTTTCCCAACAAATAATAAGAGTTATGATCATTACTGGTTTGTTCGAGTAAGAATTTGCATCTTTAAATATATAAAAATCACTGGCAAACCCTGCTGTTGTTTTTGATATTTTGGCATCACATTAAAAAAGTTCCATATTTTTAATGAAGGTCAGATTCCTTCATAACAGGAAAACATCTGTCATAAACACTGCAAATATTTATAGAGCTAAGCTGGCAGTATTCAGCCTCTTTTCTCCCCTTCTTAATTGGAACTGAATGTATAAGGGCAAACAGTAAGAAAACAGCAAACAAGGAAGTCACAGATTGTTGATATGAAGTGCACTCATACATTGTCAACTCAGAAATTCTCCAAGTCAGGCAAAAAAAAAAAACAAACTGTGGGAAGTTTCCAGTTATTTGAGGTTCATTGCCAGGCTCCTTGGTATATGCTATTCAGTGACAATATCTTTTTCCTTGTTCTTTTCATTTCTGATGTTCATTGTTTCTCCATGAGGGATACCTGAGCACCAGTGTTATTTTTCCCTGATAAATTCCTCCATACCTTTATTCTGTCTGATTTACTTCAATATGCCATTTTTATTGTGTCTTATATGGAAATAACATTTATATCTGACCAGAAATATCAAGATCAGTGATGCCAAAAAACAGAGGGACTAGAAAAATTCAATCAACTTTTTGGTAAAAAGATAATAGAAAGATCAGAGGATGTTTGTAAATGGCAGAGCCTTACGGGAAAGAAACACTGTCTTCCAACCTCTCTTCCCCAGTCCCACTGTCAGAATTAAAAGGGAAATTAGAGAAATATTTTGAACTGAGTGAAAATGAAAATACAACATATCAAATTTATAGAATACAGCTAAAGCAGTACATAGAGGAAATATATGGCACTAGAATGGCTATATTAGAAAAGAAGAAAGTTTTCAAATCAATGACCTGAGTTTCCGCCTTAACGTTCTAGAGAGAGAAGAGCAAATTAAACCCAAAATAAGCAGAAGAAAGAAAATAATGAAATACAGCGAAGAAATCCATGAAATAAAAAACAGAAAAACAATTGAGAAAATCAATAAAACCGAGAGCTGGTCCTTTTGAGAAGATCACTAAAATGGATAAAACTCTACCAGCCTGATCAGGAAAAAAAAAGTGAGGAAAAGACACAAATTACTAATATCAGGAATGAAAGAGCTGACATCACTACAAATTATACATATATTAAAATAATAATGTAATATTATTAACAATTTTATGCTGATAAATTCAAGAACTAACATGAAATGGACAAATTTCTTGAAAGACACAAATTATCAAAGCTCATTTAAGATGAAATAGATAACCCGAAGGCCCTATAATGTATGTATTAACAAAATTAAATTTGTAATTATAAACCTTCCAACAAATAAAATGCTAGGCCCCAGATGGCTTCACTAGCAAATTCTACCAAGCACTTAAGAGACAAATAATAAAAATTCAACACAAATTATTCTAGAAAATTAAAGAGGAGGGAATACTTCTCAATTCATTCTGTGAGGTCAGCATTACAATGATACCAAAACCAAACATATTATGAGAAAAAAAAAAAAAAAACTACAGATCAATGCCCCTCACGAATACTGATGCAAATATTCTTAAAAAACTTTGGCAAGTTCAGTCCAACAAGGATATTGCATCATGGCAGGAACGCGAGGATGGTTTAATGTTAGGAAGTCAATAATGTAAAACATTATAATAACAGACCAAAAAAGAAAAAAACATGCAACCATCACAGTGAGTGCAGAAACGGATTTAACAAAATCCAACATCAAATTCTGATAAAAACGCACAACAAACTAAGACTACAAAAGGACACCCTTAGTCTGAGCAAGGATGAGACCCTGTCTCCTCAAGTAACAGAAAGTTAATCAGGCGTGGTGGCACGTGCCTGTAGCCCCAGATACTCAGGAGGCTGAGGCAGGAGGATCGCTTGAGCTTAGGAGTTTGAGGTTGCAGCAAGCTATGATGATGCCACTGCACTTAAATACCATTTATAATAACATAAAAATATAAAACACATAGGGATAAATTTGACAAAAGATGTGAAAGACCTGTAGACTTCAAATTATAAAACATTGCTGAGAGAAATTAAATAAGACCTAAATAAATGGAGAGATATACCTTGTTCAAGGGTCAAACGACTCAATACTTTTAAAATGTCAACTCTCTCTAAATTAATCAATAGATTCAATGCAATCCCAATCAATATCTTAGCAGGCTTTTTTTATTTTTTAATTTTATTTTTAATTTTTGTGGATATGTAATAGTTGTACATATTTATGGGGTACATGTTATATTTTGATACAAATATACAATGTGTAATGTTCAAATCTGGGTAATTGGAATATTCATCACCTCAAACATTTATCATTACTTAGTGTTGGGAACATTTCAAATCTACTCTTCTAGGTATTTTGAAATATACAGTAAATTATTGTTAACTCTAATGTTTTATCGTGCTACCAACCGCTAGATCTTCTTCCTTGTAACTATTTTTGTACACATTAACCAAGCCCTCTTTATCCTCCCCTTCCCACTACGCTTCCCAGCCTCTGGTAACCATCATTCGATTCACTACCTCAATGAGATCAATTTTTTAAGTTCCCACATGTGAGTGAGAAAATGAGACATTTGTCTTTCTGTGCTTGGCTAATTCCACTTAATATAATGTTCTCCAGTTCCATCCATATCATTGCAAATGGCAGGATTTCATTCTTTTTATGGCGAAATAATATTCCATTGTATCTACATAGAATATTTTCTTTATCCATTCATGCATTGATGGATAGGTTGATTCCAAATCTTGGCTATTGTGAATAGTGCTGCAGTAAACAAGAGTGTGCAGATATTTCTTCAATATGCTGATTTCCTTTTTTTTGCAGAGGGGGGATATATACCCAGCAGTGGAATTGCTGGGTCATATGATAGTACTATTTTTAGTTTTTTGAGGAAGCTCCATATTGTTTTTCATAGTGCCTGTACTAATTTACATTCCCACCAACAGTGTGCAAGTGTTCCCCTTTCTCTGCATTCTCGCCAGCATTTATTTTCTGTCTTATTGATAATAGTCATTTTAACTGGGGTGAGATGACTCTGGTTTTGATTTGCATTTCCCTGATGACTAGTGATGTTGAACATTTTTTCATATACCTTTTGGCCATTTGTGTGTCTTCGTTTGAGAAATGTCTATTCAGATCTTTTGTCCATTGTTTAATAGGATTATTTGTTTGCTGTTGACTTATTTGAGCTCCTTATATATTCTGGTTATTAATTTCTTATCAGTTGAATAGTTTGCAAATATTTTCTCCCATTCTATGGGTTGTCTCTTCACTTTGTTGATTGTTTCTTTTGCTGTGCAGAAGCTTCTTAGCTGGATGTGATTTTTTTTGTAGAAATTGGCAAGCTGAATGTAAAATTCATAAGTAAAATGTGAAGAACCTTGAACAATCAAAATTACTTTTAAAAAAAACTAAGTTGGAATAATCACATGCCTGCCAGACTTTAAAACTTATTATAAAGTTATAGTAATCAAGAAAACTTCTATTGGCGTCAACAGACAAATATAAAAATGGAACAAAATAAAGAGTCTAGAAATAGACCCACACATATATGAACAACTGATTTTTGACACAGGTACAAAGGCAATTCAGTGGAGAAAGGATAATCTTTTTAACAAACAATGCTGGGTCAACCGGATAACCACAAGCAAAAATGAAACAAAGCAAAACAAACAAATCTTGAACCAAATCTCACACAAAATACAAAAATTAGTTTAAAATAGACCATGGACCTAAGTGTAGGGCTTAAAACTGTAAAACTTCTAGAAGGAAACATAACAGAAATCTTTGTGACTCTGGGTTAGGTAAAGATTACTTAGCTACAACACCAAAAGCATAATCCGTAAAAGAAAAAAATAATATAATGAGCATGATCAAAATTAAGAACTTCTGCTCTTCTCTTTAAAAGACATTATTAAGAAAATAAAGACAAGACACAGACTAGAAGGAAATATTTGCAAATCATGTATCTGGTAAAGGAATTGTATCCATGATACATAAGAAACACAGAAAACTCAATAATAAGAAAACAAAGAATGAAAAATGAGCAAAAGAGTTAAGCACATACTTCAACAAAGGAGACATATTAATAGAAGTAGTAAGCACAAAGAAGATCACCAGCGCCATTTACATTAGGGAAATGTAAATTGAAAGCACAATGAGATACCACTACACACCTATTACTATGTGTAAACTTACAAAGACTGCCATATCAAATGTTGGAAGGATGTGTAGCAACTGGATCTCTAATACACTGCAGCTGGGAATGCAAAATGGTACAACCACTTCAGAAAACAGTCTGGCAGTTTCTTAAAAAGTTAAACATATGCCTAAGAAAATATCCAGCCATTCCTCTTTTAGGCACTTACCATGAGAAAAGAAAACACAAAATTTTATACACAAATGTTCATAGAAGACTTATTTTTATTAATAATTGTAAAAAAAAAAAAAAGAACTAAGAACAACCTGAATGGCCATCAACAGTGAAGAGATAAATTGTGGTATATCTATGTAAGGGAATACTATTTGGCAATAAAAGGAAATGAGCTAATGATACACACGACAGGATAAATCTCAAAATATAATGTTGAGTGAAAGAAGCCAGACAAAAAAGAGTAAATATTATATGATTCCATTTCTATAAAATTCTAAAAGATGCAAACCAGTCTGTAGTGACAGAAGGCACTTTGGTGGTCGTCTGGAGATGAGAATTACAAAAGGGCATGAAAAAACCTTTAGGGGTGATGGACGTGTTTACTATGTCAACCTAGGTAATGATTTCACAGGTGAATACATGTGTCAAATCTTATCGAATTATGCACTGTAAAGACCCGTGGTTTTTTGGTAAGTCAATCATAACTCAATAAAGTTGTTAACATTCATTAACTTAAAAAAAACTTAATCCAAATATTATCAGGTTCAAATGAATATTCTTAAATTATAAAAACAGTTTAAAAATGTGCCTTGAGAAACAAGTGCCTTGGTGAGTTGATCGCTGGAGACTGAGTTTTATTATGACCTCCCAGCTTTGTGCTTTTTCTTGTTTCTATGTTTGTGTTTAGCAGCAGGTAATACAGTTACCCTGTCCCCGCCAGAGTTGCATCTCTGAGTGGAGATGGGGTTAAAGGATCTCACATGACCTTCTGGATTCTTCATACTCCAGAAACAACTTTGGTCCTGGGTCCCCTTACCTGCCCTCCCTATCACCACCTTTCAGGTGAACAGTGATCATTTTAAAAAGCTGCCGCCTGTGAAGCATCTACTACATGCCAGGCAGCTGACATATATTAACACAAATGCTCACAACAATTCCATGAGCTATATTATTTTTCCATTTTTTGGATCCGTTAACTTCCCTAAAACTAGCATTGCCAGTAATCAACAAGGCTCAGATCAGGACCTAGACTTGTCTGTGCAAACTCGGCTTTCTGGGTAAGGGTCATCGTGGTGACAGATTCGATGCTCTGGTGGCAACACATGTGCCATCCTTGATCAAGAAGAGACACAAACAAGGGAGGGCCGAGCCTTCTGGGTTTGCTCCTCTCTCTATTTCCCCCTCGAAGCTTCAGAACTGGTCTTTAAAAAACATTTAGCCAAGTCCAATGTGTTTTACCAAACACTTTTCCCCTTGATTTTTAAACCCATGTGTTATTTCAGGAATAATAGAAACCATATGTCTCTGACATATTTACACTTAAATCATCAAGATGTTGTTTTGTCAGAACTTTTTGAAGTCTTCTGAGTTTTTTTTTTTTAATGGGACCCTCCTAGAAGAAGCAAGTCCCATCACAAATAAACAAATTAAAACAAGAAAAACCCTGAATCAGGACCCAGTTTCAGACTGGCCATGTGGGATGGATTTGAGACTTGGCGAATTGCATCATTCTTCTTCCCTGGCCCCAAGGGAGTGGGAGGACTGAGAATAGAAATTGGTGTCCGATGGTCATTTCGGAATTGCTTAATTCTGTTTCTAACTTCAGACGAAACCGTGAAAACTTGAGTTCAGTGAGTACCAATCTGGTGACATTGCGAAACTTGTTCTTGGGATCTTGGCAAGCCGAGTGCAAAAGGGAAGGGGCAAATCAATGAGGTTTGATGAAGCTTAAACCTTAAGGTGCAAGACTCTGAGAAAACGACCCCTTCATGAAGAAGGATTCAGTCACAGCTGTCCAGAGGAGATGCCCACCTTGTCTCCGTCAGCAGTCTCGGCTCTGTGACAAGCTAGAGCCTTCCTTCTTGGGGGGATACTGTGCCGAACTCACCCATAATTCACACAGCCTGTCCCCCTAGAACTCTCCTGAAGACAAAGGTAACTTCTCAGATGTGCTTCGTTCTTTCCTAAGGTCCTTTTCACAGCATTAAGTACAAGTAGAGAAGCCAGGTGAATTTCAGGGCCTTTCTCTCAGCATCACCAGGATGGCACTAGTGACGAATACACAGAAGTGGTCACCGTGACACACAGACAGCTGGTTTCAGATCCTACCGCTGCTGCTTACCAGCTGTGTGACCTTGGGCAAGGCCTTTAACTCTGCAAAGCTCAGTTTCTTCATCAGAGGAAGGGACGTAAGAATGCCTACACAGTTGGATGGGTGTGTGAATTAGCTATATTGTAATGTGCCGCCTAACACATGAGGTTCATAATAAACTGAAGTTGTTATTCTACCAAACGAAAGAATGGGGAAAAAAATCTTTAAATGATGACCCAAAGGATCACTATTTTCTGCTTCAGGGTAAAGCTAATGCTCTTCTTAAGATGATTTATAAAAATATATAATTATTAGATTTGCGAGACGGCATCAATGAGCAGTGTGACAACTTCCCTGGGCAAGTGCCTTCTGTGTACTGCTTGGTTTCGTTCTATGTATGTATTTATCACATAAAGCACTGTTTTTTTCCTCCAAAGTGCTTGAGCACATCCATATTGTGTATTTTGAAAATCTATGTATTCTTAACAATTTTGGAGTTGGAACATGGTCCAATGCCCCATTTTATAGATGAGGAGGTAACTGAAGCCAGCAATGTTGAGGGATTTCTCCAAGGTCACAATGGTATTTATTAGCATTTTGGGATGAAGACCTAGGTTTCTGAGCTCCTAGGCCAAAATTCTTGCCGCATCAATCTATTTTCCAATCTGCTGTGCCTTTTTTTGTTTGCTCTTCTCTTCTTTTTTTTTTTTAATCACATTACTGTGTGTAAAACATAATCCAGAATCAATTTGCTGTGTTTTTGAAAAAACACCCCTGTCAACTCAATAGCTGTACCTGGCTCTCGCGGCCCAGGATCCCGGCCAGAGCATGACAGAAGGCTCTGTCCCCAGGGAGCACTCAAGCTCACGGGGCCAGGGGGATGGCAGGGAACACTGCAGTTGGCTGACACGTGGGCAGTCCTGCTTGTGATTACTAAAAATCTCTGGGGAACTGATGGGTTTGGGAAATATTTTTGTAGGGTTTCGCTGAAGGAAAAAAGAAAGGGAATCTGGAATATGTTAGTTGACAGATTGTTCCAGAAGAGTGTCCAAAAATATGAAATATAAATTGGCAAATTCAAGAATGTCTGACGCCTGGAACTCTACTCAGAGGTGCGTGTGCATCCAGCTAAGTGACGACATCTGCATTCAAGCCAAACTCGGGAGAGTCCCGATCACTGTGCACCCCGTTCCCACCGCATCCTGGTGGGATTTCTAACATGGGTGTCCTAAACTGGGTCAGGGGTCCAGATGCTCCTGATTCCTGTTTGCCTTGGTTAAATTTACCCGAAGTTGTGCCATTGTCCACTTCACCAGGCTGGTATGGCCTGAGGCTCCAAGATACCCTCACTTCCGTGCAGTGGGAAAACTTGAGCAAAATAAGAAAGGCTGACCTAGCCTGAAGCCCACAGTCGCAGATGTTTTCCTAGAGAGGAAACAGTCATCAACATGCTCTGCAAAGGGGAGACGTCGCCTCTCTTTAAGTGAAGGAGGGAAAGATAAACAGGGCATCCTCTGAGTACTAGTGCCACTTGGAGTCAGGGGAGGGCTGTGTGTGCGTGACTTCAGCTCACAGCTGGAAGGCCCCCCAGCCCGCCTCAACCGCAGCAGGCCTTGGCCATGCCATGGCTTTCTGGACAGCTTAGCCTGGGATGCAGCCCAGATGTTCCCAGCTGTGGGAGCCAGGCATAGGGTGGGAAAATGCAGGAGGCCCCTGAAGACATCAACCACCTACCCCCAATGTTGGCTGATCCCTTCCAGCAAGAAACTGAAGACAGAGACAGTAAAATGGACAAATGCCTTTAAATCTGTCCTTTTTCTTTTCTCTGCCTCTTGGCTGATACGTAGAGTTGCAGGTGCCTAGATTTTAGAACTTTTGGCTCTTTAACCTTGATTTTACAACTTAGGTATAGCAGCCGGCTAGGTGCCCCACCCATAGCCCATTGGCACTCAAGGTCAATGGCTAGGATTTTTATCATAGCCGTCCGGGACCCTGCGCAGGGTCTGCTCTGGCCATGAACACATTCTACTCATGTGTCATGGAGTTAACTGGCCAAGGCTCAGCCCACCTCCAGTGACATATGGACAAATAACTCAGCTGGGACAACTTGAGCTGTGTCCTGCACGGAACACCAGCAGGATCCAGCCCCCATTGCCCTCGGTGGTAAACAGCTCGTTAGCACACGCTGTACTGACCACCTCCCCCTCTTTCCTCTCTCCTTCCCCACACCCCTGCTAGTGCTTCCTGGAATCACTGATCAAATAAACAGCTTGCCCGAATCCTTGCTTTGGGGTCTGCTTCTGGGGGACCTAACATAAAATAATAGGTTTCCATTATTCAATAAGCGCTCATTAGACACTTATGCACCAAACGCGGTGCTGAATTTGAGGAGCACAGGGAATGAACGAGATGCACTCGCTCAGTCCCTGTCCTCAGGGTGCTTACATACTTTTAAAGGAGGTAAGGGCAGATACACAAATAAAAATACAATTAAATGGCAGAAAGTGAGAAGTTCCATGAAGAAAGAATAGAAAAAATGGTGTGGAAATTCAGGGGAGGAAACAAGGACATGGCTGGTAAAGTTTAGGGAGCCGCCTCATCTCTAGCTAGAAGGCACGGGAGTTCCTTAGACAGGTAGAGGCAGGTGAAGAATGCCCTCCGAGGAGTGCTGACCATGTGTGGGCATTGCTCTGGCCCCCGCTGGCAGATCCTGTCATGTCTGAATCCTTGGCCTGGCCAGTCAGCTATGGGGAGCTGGCAGGGGAGCTCGGCGCAGTAAGGAAAACGGGCTTTGCTGTACAATTCAGCTTCCCTTGGGGGTCCCTTGAATATAAGTTATATTGAGGCAACTGACAGTTCCCAGGCAGGGAGGAGGCAAGAGACCATGTGAAGCATGTCTTTTATTTTCTGCATTCCAATGCTTTGACATCAGGGGATCCAGGGCTTTGCTGTCTCTGGGGGGACTGTCCCTCCCAGGCTCGGTCAGTTCCTAGAGATGGTGAATAGTTCATCTTCAAGCATACCTTCCAAATGCAAACCCACACCCCAAGCATGTGCTCTATCAGACTCTCACAGTCCGGGCTGCTGTCCACCTGCCCCCAGCACCCCACAAGGGGTGAGTCCCTCCCTAACTCATCGTAAGCACGTGCTAATGGGTCTGCCCCACAATTCACTTTCGCTTGTGTATAAAGGTGGAAATGGGGTCCCCATTTGCGGAGAGAGCAAGACAAAGGGAGGGATAAGAGGAAGAGAGAAAATCTCCTGAAGGGATATTTATTGAACACCTACTTTGCAAAACAACGTAAAATTGTACACAGATAGTTAAGAGAGTTTTGAAGGAATAATAACAAACACAAAGTGCTTACGTACCAGGCACTGACTTCAAGACTGAACATATATTAACTCACTTGAATCCTCACAACACCCTTCTGGGGCAGGTACTAGTGTGTTACTGGCGTTCTGTGGACGCGGTCACTGAGGTACTGGGAATTTATGTAATTTGCCTGAGGTCACGAAGCCAGTGAAGTGGCAAAGCTGGCTTTGAATCTTTGTAGTGTGTGCAGCAGAATCTACGTGCTTTAGCACGATGCTCCGGGGAGAAAGTGACCAACGTCGGGGCATGTGACCGTTTAGTAGTAGCTCCATCAAAGGGTCAGCTGAGACAAAAAATAAATCTATTTAGCTACTTGGCAAGAAAATTACATAAAAGGAAAGCTTCAAATTAGTGTTGAGCTCTCCTCTCTCTGGGCTAAGCCTCCCCTTATTATCTTTTATTGGTACCCTCATTTCCATATCAAATTAAGAGTTGACATGGGTCACCCTTCTGCCACTTTGCCCCGAGCCCTGCTCTCATTCAGCCAGGTTAAATCTTCTCCCTTAATTACCAGTGGGAGCTCAGTCTTGCACAAGGAGAGCTCGGATGATAAATTAAAACAAGGGACCTTTGTTTGGTGCGCGCAGTCGGGCATCACAGTCACCTTAATTATGCAATGATGTCACCCGAGGCTGGGGGGAAGTTCTAAGGGCTTAATCACTGGGAGGCCTGGGAGGCCTTGAGTAATGAGCAACAAGCATTGTTGCATGGGCGCAATGCACCTCCTCCGTGGGCAGGGCCGGCTGCCAGCAAGACACGGGGGCAGGGAGTCGGCGGGAGGAGCCCTTTCTCTCCGTCAGGGAGGGCGGGAAGCGGAATGGACCAGAGCACTGGGACTAAACAGGTTTGGGTTTGACTCCTGCCTCCAGCATTACCTGGCTGTGTGTCCTTGGAGAAATTTCCTCCGTTTGGTCCAGACAAGGAGATAATGATATTTAACTTGCAAGATCCTGAGGAGCGAAGGAGAGAGTGGATTTTAGTTCCTGTGACACTTCCCAGGCAAAATAAGCATTTGGTGTTTGTCACATGAGAAGAGGGAAAGCCCTTTCACCACTATGAATGTCTCTCCACACTGCCACTCAGGAAGAGCGCAATCAGGACTCCTGTCATTGCCCAGGCACGTCCCCAAGACCAGGGCTTATGATCCTACCCTATGCTCTCGACAAGCTACTTCACCTTTGTAAGCCTGGATTCCCATTTTGTAAGATGGACCTAAGATTTGGAAGACCCGACTGTGAGATGATGGACATCAAAGAACGC
The DNA here is from genome assembly GCA_004363605.1 of Indri indri. Classification (NCBI taxonomy): domain Eukaryota; kingdom Metazoa; phylum Chordata; class Mammalia; order Primates; family Indriidae; genus Indri; species Indri indri. The sequence goes on from RJWJ010017911.1 coordinate 17,016, forward strand.
CACACGGCGCCTTCGTTTATTTCTAAATTGGAATGGAAATAAATGTTTGGAGAGCACAGCAAATGCCCAGGCTTTCTTCTCAACCACGTGAAAGTTTTGTTATTAATGTATCCAGCTTCTGGATCAAGCCTGTCAAACTGCCCCACTCTGCTGGCATTCGGTCCCGGAGGAGTGTTGTTTTCCTACCTGTTTTGCTTCCTCTGGCCACTTCATTGGCTGCTGCGGCTGAAGAGTCACTTCCACGTCTGACCTTCGCTTCCCTGCTCCGTTGGTTCCTCCCAGGGGCCCACGGTGGCCATGACCAGGACAGGGCCAGTGAGCCCGACCCCTCCTCCTGCCCCAGCAACTGCCTCTGTCTCCGCTCGGCAGGGCTTCTGCTGTGCGCCTGCTCACCCACCCGACGAATCCCCTTCTCCGGGCTCCTTCGCGTCCTCACACTCCCAGCCCCAGGTTTGCGGTTTTGCTCGGGAGCAGGCGGGAACCTTCCTCCCTCTGTTCAGGGGCAAGTGAGGACTCCCACAGCACTCGGGCTGTGCCCTGATGGGAGCAGAGCTCTCCCTGGCTGGGACTTGCCGCACGTACACCGACACACACGGACACTCGCACACGTACACACACACACACACACACACACGCATACACTCTCTCATACATACATGGTCTCACTCACGCTCACATTCTCACACACTCACATAGTCACACACATGTAGACACTCACACTCACACCCTCACACATACACACTCATATACACAAACATTCATTCGCATAGTCACGCAGACACACTCTCACATACCTACACTCATCACACCGTGCCCCACAGGGGAGACGGGATTTTGCGTGCATGGTGCACCACCAATGGATGAGAGCCCCTAGCCCACCACGGAAGTTTCCAGAGATGATGGCAGATGGGTTTTTGAACAGTGAGGGAAAAGGCTTGGCACTGGGGCAGTCGTGAGCCATGTCACAATGATGACGTGACAGCTTCACTGGATCCAGAGCCAGCCCCAGTGGTGCGTGCTGCTGGGAAATGTCTCTGCCACGAAGACAAGGCCACCCATGCAAAGTGCTGTCTCCTTGCTGGCCCACACCCTATTTATAGTGTCAGTCCTGGGAAACAAATGTTTTCAACCGTACATCTGCAAGTGTTTCTGGCATGTAAGCACATTCTTTTTTCTTTTTCTTTTTTTTTTTTTTTTTTTTTTTTTGGCCTCAATCTGTAGCACCAGAAGTCCCCACGTGGGCGTTTCTGAGGGTCTAAAGCAGGAGGCACACCCACCTGCAGCGAACCCTCAGCCGAGCAGGGGCAGAGTCCGTGCTGGTGCACGGTCCAGTCCACACGGTGCGCAAAGAAAGGGAATGGCTCTGTCACTTCCAGGCCATCAGGAGACCTCTCCGATGTGCTGGCTGGTGGAGATGTGTTTCCCACAGGGACGGAGGGGATGGGATAAGCTAGAACACGCCACAGTTGTGCTAGTTCTTATACTCCAGAGCCACACGCTTTATCATGTCAAATGATGAAAATATTTTGTTTTCTCCCTAGCTTGGGGGCTTCCCAGTCTGGCAGGGGTTACAGGATACGGAGCACGCTGCCTGCCCAGGAATGTGAGCGAACTGGCTGAGAACCGAGCCCTCAAGACCCAACAAGCTGCTGCATTCTGAAGAGAGGGAGTCAGTTCTCAGTGCTCTTTTTCTCGGGACTTTACAAGGCCGCGATTTCCTTCCTTGGGAACATGATACTGAAGGTAGATTTTACCCGATTTCTGTCTCTGAAGCGAATTTGCTCAGTCCTCTTAGAAATATCCTTAAATTGTTTGTGAATTACTTTCTCCAACTAAAAAGTCAGCAGAAAACATGATGCTTCACCCTCCACCTCTCTCCCCGCCTTACCCATTCAACACACGGCACACCCAGCCACACTGAATCCAACGCCATCAGGCCTCTGTGGCTCCACTCCTGCCGTTTCCCCCACCTGGAGCAGCCTTCTCTCCCCTTCTACTTCCTTTTAGGTGCAATACAAGAGCCACATTTCTAAGCAAGCCTGCCTCAACCATTCCAGAAAAAGAAATTACCCTCCTGTACTAGTTTCCTGTGACTGCCATAACAAATGACCACGAACTGGATGGCTTAAAACAGCAGAGCGTATTCTCACAGTTCTGGAGGCCAGAATTCTGAAATCAAGGTATTGGCAGGGCCACATTCCCTGTGTAGGAATGGAAGGTCCATTTCTTGCCTCTTGTGGATTCGGGTGCTCCAGGCAGTCCCTGGCTGTGGATACATCCCTCCAGTCTCTGCCTCTGTCTTCGTGTCACCTTCTGCTCTCTGTGTCTCAAATCTCTCTCTGCTTCTCTCTTAGAAGGACACTTGTCATTGGATTTAGGGCCCATCCAGGTAATCCAGGAACTGATTATATCTGCAAAGACCCTTTTCCCAAATAAAGTAACATGCATGGGTTCCAGGCATTTGGACACAGATCTTCTGGGGAGACAGCATTCAACCCACCCCCCACCACAATGCATGCTACCCCCAAAATCCATCACCATGCAGTAGCATTTATCACACTGAGCCATGAAATATCCCCTCACTTTGACACTTAGGCCTTTGAATTACATAGACTTCTTTCAAAGTTCAAATTCATTATATGAATGTTGTACTTAGTAGATCAAGTAATAAATATAAAGCCAAGAGTCTCCTCTGGCCCACCCAAGTCCAGCTTCGTGGTCACTCCCTGCCCCATCAAGGTGGTATGGGGTGAAGGGAAACTCCCCCATTGCCCCGGAAGGTTTGCTGAAAGATCAACTCACAATAAGGCAGATTAATCGGAGAAAGATTTATTTACTGTGTGCATGGAGAGAATCACAGAGTGGTTACCCAGTATCATGGTGGGGTCCAAAAATTTATATATCCTCTTTTTAGAAGGGAGGGGGAGATAAGGAATACAGGTAATTCTGTTTGGGGCCAACAAATGGTTGCTGGGGAGGATGGCTAGATACCTGGGAGAATGAATGGATGGGGGGAAACAGATTGACTTGTAAATTAACCTGAGAGGCAGGTATTATATTTAAAATGATTTGGGCCAGGTGGTCTGGTTGCATTCTTTTTTGGTTTTTTTTTTTTACTATATCTAATATTTTATTTAATATAAACACATATTCATTATAAAAATGGAAATAAGAATTATGTTTATGACAGTCATAAAAACAGAGAATTATGACTGACCCAAAAATGAACATCACATTTCATTTTAAAAAGCATCATAAACTAAGGTAATATTACAAGGTATATTTTCTCCAAACTCCAAATACTTTCTCATTCTCTCTTCAATGTAAAATCATTTTTCAAGAAGTCTTTGTCAAGCTTTACTATCTGCGAATTGCATGATGAAATCGGTATATCTAAAAAGGTTAAGTTATATCTCACTGAGAGGGGAGTCCATGATATATTCTTAAGTAGCAAAAGAAGTTTGCGAAATTAAAAAAAAAAAAGAGGAGAACAAAAGGCTGGTGTATGTGTATGGGTGAGTACTTGTACATATATTTTTTGCATGTTTGTATAAGCATTGAGAACACTGTTGGGTGTATGTGTCGGGGAACACAGACCAAACTGCTAACTCTGGCCACTGAAGGAGCTCAGGAAATTTCACCCCAAAAGATGACTTGTTGGCATAAAGATTATTTTTAATTAGAGGCCCTTTGAGATCCATAGGTATTGGAAGGGGCTTTCCCTCTATCTGCATAAAACCAGACGGATCCATAAAAAAGAACAATCGGCTTCCCTTCCCCTCCCTGTTATCTCAATATCTTGCAGGAAGAAGATCAAGAGTGCAACCATATGTGTTAGTTTACAAACAAGAAAATTTTATGATGGTTATAGAAATCAGCTCAGTGGTTTTCTCGGGTTTGGTTGGTAAAGAACATAAGGAAACTTTCTGGAGTGATAAGAATGTTCTAGATCTTGAATCCAGATCTGATTGCTTATGCATATCCATTTTTCAAATCTCATTTAATTCTATACTTGTGATTTGTGCATTCTGCTGCATGTAAATATTACCTCAGTTTTTTTTTACTTCAGTTATTTTGATTGCAATTTAGACAAATATATGCTAGGTATAAACTCCTTATTCTTCAGCTCTACAACTATCAAGCTGAATCTGTTTTACAAATTAAACACAAGTAAAGCTACGAAGCCAGTAAACTTCAAATTAACATAGAGTGTTGCTATAACGAAGCTACTGGTCAGAATGGGAACAGGGTACTCTGTGCTTTGGGACAGGTCATTTTGAGTTAGGTATGAAGAGAATATTATTTGTCATGTGAAGACTCAATGCCTGCTTGTTGTTTGAACCGATGTCAATTTTTTGTCACTGAGCAACATCAGCATTGAGTACTCAAGGTAAACACATCGTCTGTGTTTTAAATCTACCTCTGTTCTTATTAGCAGAGGATTATTAAATCAGCACTGCTTACCACTGAGACAACTGTCAATGCAATTGTAAATGCAAATATGGCCCCAAATTTTATGGCAGTCTTTAGTTATCAGTGGCAATCAGATGACCCAGAGTAGGATAATATTTGGGGTTTGTCTTTGAAATTTAAAATAAAACATATTTTAGGTTTGCAGAGAGAGAGTTATCAGATCCCTACATATATCCACACACCCCAACTTGAAAACCCTCTGCAATGTCTTCTTGTCGTTTGTTTTCCTCCAGCCTGCCTGCCGCAAGGAGCCCGAGGGCTCATTTAGATTTTCCCAGCCCTAATTTCATCGCCTCACTATTTTGAGTCCATAAGGTTTGTACTACGTTTTCGCATTTGTCTGGGCAAAGTCCTCTCTGCCGTCCCTTAAGTTTTTATTAGAAATTCTTACACATCTGTACTTTCATACATAGTGCAAATCAAGAAGTCCGAGTGGAAAGGCCTCGTGATAAAAGAGCTGGGACCCCGATGGGAAATGACTTTTGTGTAGCCTGTGGTTCCGCGAGGTACGAGACCTATGATACGAGTCTCTACTTCAGCATGCGGTGTGTTTCTCCACCTCATTTTAAGTCCTTCAATAAAGTTTTACAGTGTTCTTCATTCTTATTAAATTTATTCCTGGTCATTTTATAGTTTTTGTATGTATTGTAAATGGGTTTTTTTTTCCTATTCCCTTTTCTAACTAGTTATTACTATATCAGGAACCGATTTTACACACACAACTACATATACCTCATCAAAGTCTCTTATGAATCCTAATTGGTTTTTAAATAATCTTACAAGTTTCTTAGGAATACATTAATATTTTCTGAAAACAAAGATTTTAATTCTATTATGTATTCTTCTGGAAGCTTCAAACAATACTGAATAATGGTGGGCACCATCTCTTAGCCTTGATTTAACGGAAGCAGCTTTAGCATTTTACCTTCTAATGTTCTTGCTCACAGTTTGCAGCGTGTCTCAGTTTTACTCAATTTACTCGTCTTGCTGAGGTAGAGTTTTTATGAAGAATGTCTTCCAAATTTTATCAAGTGCTTCTTTGGAATCTATTGATACAATTATTCAGTTTTTCTCCTTTAATCAAATTAAGAATTAGGTTCCTAGGTTTCCTCATGGTGAACCATTCTTTCAATTATAAACCCATGCTGTAATAGTCATCCTTTCATTATGTTGCTAGATATTATTTGCTAGTTTCTTATTTAAAAGTTATTTTATTCATATGCTTTTTTTTTATTTCAGCACATTATGGGGGTACAAATGTTTAGGTTACGTATATTGCCCTTGCCCCCACTTTGCTTCACTGCCGTCTTTCTCAAATTTCGATATTAAGGTTATAATAGATTTGAAATGAGTTGGAGAAATTTTAATAACTTCCTATATACCAAAACATTTTAATAACATAGGAATTATCTATTCGAGTATAAGGTGGTTGTTAGCTGTGAAAATTAACAGAACAGGGCAGATTTTTGAAATGTTTATTTTCTAAAATTATTGAGACAATTTTATTATTTTATATTTTGTTAGAAAATCATCAATTTACAGTATTTTTCAAATGTATTATTTCAGAGTTGCATAAAGTATACAGCAATAGTTTTTTTTCCTTTTTAGTGTCTATAATTATGCCTTATTTTTCATTCTTAATGTTATATTTTTGGTTTTCTGTTTTCTATATCATTCTATGGTTTTATCTATTTTATCTTTTAAGAAACTAAGTTTATTTTTTTACCTTTTTATTTTATATTACATTAATTTTGTTTCATTTTTATTAATTCTTTTCTAACTCCTTTTGTTTTATTGTATTGTACTTTATATAGTTTATTTTGAAAAACATAATAAAGGTTATATGCTATAAATTTTCCTCCAAGCATAGCTTTGGCTATATTCTCTAAGTTTTAATATTTTAGAGATTTTTAAAAATTGTGATAAAATACACATACCATGACCCTGGGTTTAGTTTAATGCTTATATAACATACAGTGATAACCTTTATTTACTCTTTCATGTGGGAATTTGCTTAGTAAATGTTTCTAAAATTTCAATTAAGCTTTTGGGCCTCATCTTTGGTTAATGTTTTTCTAGGTTTGTGGGTTTGGGGATAAAAGATTAAGGTCACCAGATGTGATCTATAGAAGCTCCCTTATTTGAAAGGTATAAGGACTTCATTCTAACCAAAGGAAAAATTGATTTTTTTTACCTAGTCCATGAATTATAAAAGATGACAGCATATTCTCTATGTGCATAGATAATACAGCTTTCTGTTCTTGTTTCAGGCTATTACTGAGTTTTTCCTAGTCTCTAGTTTCCTAATTTTTAATGTTTCAAGAAACTTTACTCTATCAAGTCACAGTTTCCAGTCACACCATCGTCCTTTCTGCAAGATTTATTATACACCAGAGTTTATTGGACATTTTCTCTTTCCTGCTTGTAAATCTTTATTCTGCTGTCATTTATATTTCACAGAGTACTTGAGTCTCTCTCAGAGAAGAGTAATGCACTTCCTGAATATTTACAAATCTAAAATTGTCAAAATGTTTGCCCTTATATAAGAATGACATCCTGACAGAATAGGGGATTTTTCAATCGGTTTTTTTCTTTTAACAGTTTATAAATATGTTTCTATTTCTCTTAACTTACGGTGTTTCTGATGAGAAGTCCAACACTAATCTGACTTTCTATACAGTAGTCCCCCCTTATCCCCAGTTTTGCTTTCTGTGATTTCAGTTACCCACAATCAACCACGGTCAACTGAGGTCTGAAGATATTAAACAGAAAATTCCAGAAATAAACAATTCATAAGTTTTTAATTGCTTGCCCTTTTGAGTAACATGATGAAATCTCACACCTTCCAGCTCCGTCCCGCCGGGGATGTGAATTATCCAGCATGCTCACGCTGTGGGTGCTGCCCACCCATCAGTAGTCTAGTAGCCCTCTGCGCTATCAGATCAACCGTCACGGTATCTCAGCTCCTGTGCTCAAGTGACCCTTATTTTACTTAATAATGGCTCCAAAGCGCAAGAGTAGCAATGCTGGTATAATGTTACAATTGTTCTACTTTATTGTGAGTTATTGTTGTTAATCTCTTACTGCGCCTAATCTATAAATTAAACTTTATATATAAGAAAAAAACATACTATACTATCCTCAGTTTTAGGCATCCACTGGGGGTCCCGGAATGTACACCGCTAGAATAAGGGAGTTAAAAGGTAAGCTTTTGTGTTTGTCTGGAACTTTATAAGCTTTTTCTCTACACTTGTATTTCAGAAATTTCACTAGGAAATGTCTAGATCTGAGCTGTCCGATGTGATACTGACTAGCCACATTTAAATGTAAATGCTAATTAATTAAAATTAAAATTTAGAAGTCAGTTCCTTGGTCATAATGGCCATCTCAAATCATCAATAGCCCTGTGTGGCTAGTGGCTACCATACTGAACACACAGAACATTTTCACCATTGCAGAAAGTTCTATTAACCAGCTCCGGTCTGGTCTGTATTATTGTTATCATTAATGTTATTATTAATGTTAATCCTGTGTGGCACTTGCTGAACTTTCCCTTCCGTCCCTTTTTTTTTTTTTTTGGCCTTTTTCTTATGAGATATTTAGTCATCAGCCACAATTGTCCCCTTTGTCAATTCTTCTTCTAAATGTTTTAACTTGCAAACGTATATTTTAGTTTAAAAAGTTCCTTTTGAGAGCTCTGTGAATGCATCTCCCTGAGTGTTTACTTTTTTTTGTAAAGCTAAAGTACCTTTGTGTTTCTTCCACTCTGGGAGCCACAGACCTTGCTCAGGTTGGGCTTCCTCCCTCTGTGTGTGCTGCTCGCTTCCACGGGCGACGACTTCCTGCTTCCCAGTAGCTGTGACACACTCCGTGGCAGCGCACACCAGGCTCTGCAGTGAGGCTGGTAACAGCAGGAGGCTGGCGCAGCGCCCCGCACTTGGGTTCCTGTATGGCGGCTTCTCAGGCTGCTGTGCCCAGGTCCCCGTTGTTTTATTCACCCTCCCGAGCACTTGGGAGGCACAAGAACAAGACTTCAAGATGCTGTCTTCGGGTTCCGCCTCTTGAAGGCTCAGATTTTATCTCGCCTATTGTTGAAAGGGGCCAAGGAGGACTCTGAGGTAGAAGGTAGAAGTTAAATCTGATTGTTGGCCCCAAAACACAAAGGGAGTTTTTCCCCAGAACCACTGGCTAGAGTGAGAATGGTATTTCTAACAAGAGTACAAATTGGTACAAGCTTTCTGGAAGACAACTTGGCAATATGCTTTAAAATTCCTAAAATGCAAATTCCTTTTAACCAAGCAATTACATATTTATGTGTTTATTCTGAGGAAATAGTTGAGGATATGTACAAAGATTTAACTACAAGAATATAGTTTAATACTGTTTAGGATAGTAAAACATAGATAGATAGATAGATGATAGGTGAAACAGCCTAAATACCCAATAACGGCAAATCAGCTGCAAAAACTATCGTGTATTCACCAACGTAAAACTATGCAGTCACATGCAATGATATTGTAGAAGATGATCATGACAGAGGATTAACTAAAAAGCATACACAGTCTGTGCAGTGAGTCCATCTTATACTTTATCCACATTTATAAATCTCTATATTTATATCTCTACATACATAAAATGTAGGACATAATATAACAAAATGTTAGGTATGGTGGATTGAGTAATGTTTGATCATTTAAATTTTATTTTATTTTTAAACATTGAACATATTTTGCTTGTGCGATTTTCAAAAATAGCACTTATTTGAAAAGGCTTACACAAGAACTCCAACCGAACTTTCTAAAATTATGTTCAAGGTCTCCAGCAAGCCACATGGTTACCTGGTCCCAGCTCCCTATTCTTGACCCTTCCAGGTCTGCTCTCATCTCAGCTGAGTCTGCCTCCCTCAGACCCCCTACCACTTCTGCCATCCCATCTCCGTTAGATGATGATGAACGGATTTATAATGCGATCGTCAGGGTCTAAAGGAAATCATGTTTACTGACAGGGAGCAATGCTTCCTTCCCTATTTCCCTCCCCAGGTCTTCCTCCAGGCTCCCGTCTCACCAACAAGAGGTACAGGGGAGCAGGAATGGGAGCCAGGGCAGTCGCACGCGCAGGCTGGAGCTGAGAGTTGAGGCAGTGCGGAGCTGCCCACCGTCTTGCCAGACATAGAGACGGCCTGGTAGAGGGGACAGTGCTGGGCCCATCACCAGGGCAATGATGGGACACAGGGTACTAGGTCAGACCAGGTCCAGCCTCAAGGTCTATTAATGATGATTTACCTGCTGGTAAATAATATTAGTCTCAGAGTCTGGGATGGAAGGATGGAAATTTTAAATCTGCCACTACCTACTCAACGCTGTTGCAGGCACCATGTAGGAAAACAAGCTCATCTGTGTTTTCTTCCCATCAGCTACTTGAAGAAAATGTGAGCACCGCGCAGTATGAGTGAACATAGAGGGCCGCAGGCCTGTTGGTTGCTCTCCTGATGCTATCATTTTGTTAGACCCAGGTTTTACTTTCTGAGAAAATAAATGAGAAAAAAAATAGATAAATTCTTGCTGAGCAGAGTAATACATCGAGGTGGCACACAGCACCCTTGACAACCTAAGCTGTCTTTTAATGTTCGATACCACGCACGTAGGCTGAGTCTTGGAAGTTGTCTCCTTGCACATGACAGATACTTTAGAGATGGAGCCTTCCCATCCAAGACAACAGCTCCTGCTCCCAGCACATTTGGCCCTTCTGATGTGGCTCTCATGAGCAATCTGTCGGTGGGGGCATCTTAGGCTTGGAGGTCCTGAGACTTTTCCCGCTCACTATGCCTGTCATCCCTTTCCCCCCAGCGTCAGCCCGGGAGAGTAGCTGCCCCTCAGGGGCAAGAATCCTTCTTTCCCTCGGTAGCCAGAGAGACACCCTGGGGTGTGACACGTGGCAGGCGCTCGGTAACATACTGAAGGTATGGGAAGAGGCAAAGGCACAGATGAGGGTAGGGGCTGCCCTGGGACCGGCATCCTTGCTCACAGGCCCTTCATGCTGGGAGCTCACTGGAGGATGAGACAGGAGGGACACATTTGAGTCTTTGGCAGAGAGTCCGCAGGATTGAAGTAGCAATTCCCCCAGCATACAGAGGGGACCAACGGCTGGCTTCTCTTCGAGTAAAGTGGCATTGTCAGGGTTCCCAAGGACCCATAGATTTTTAAAATAAAGTCTTCATGATGTGCTGCCTTTAGACCAGTGCTCCTCAAATTGTAACACATCCATGAATCACCTAGGGATCTTGTTACGACACAGATTTTTATCAGTCTAAGCGGGGGACACAGGACTCTGTGTTTCTAGCAAGCTCCCAGGTGCTGCTGCTGCTGCTAGTGTCAGAAGATGAGTAGAGGGGCTTGTTCACCAACAGGTTCGGCAAACACATCACCTCTTTCGAGTTCACCAGGTTCAGCAAAGATACTCTTGATACTCTTCACAGCTACAGAGTTCACTCTGGACGGCGAAGGGGTTAAGGCGGCCAGAGACAGTGAGAGAAAGCTCCCTTTCATGGCATTTCTAACAAGCTGAACCTGATCCAAACCTTGTTTAATGAGCACTTATTTTATACAAATAAGCTCACAGGCGTGTCCTCATCTCTAATTAAACCAGAAAGGAAGCATTTGTTCTAATTGGACTGCATAACTCAAGAATTACTTGTGAGATTGTTTAGAATTGCAATCTTGTGACCCGTTCATCAAAAGGAAGAAAGAAAAACACAAAACCTACTTTAGGAGTCTCGCTCTATGTAATTTTTCTGCACCGTTTTTCCTTTTTAATTCTTGGAAACCATAGTCCAAGTTGAACTGACGATTTGCAAACAAAGGCGAAAACTTCTAAGGGCAGCTTGCTGTGCAGTTTTACAAAAGCCCCGGCAGAGGCGAAGATAACAACTCAATTAAGCATGATATTCTAATGTGCCCTGAGAAAGCACCCTCATAATTAAGGATCTGCACAATTTCTATGGGGCCGGGTGAATCGTGTGCCACGTTATTTGTCAATATCAAAAGAGTCACTTTGGAATTCAGCAGTCTGGAGTGCCTACAAACAACAGATATTCTCACCCAATGCTAATCTCAAGCCATGTTTAGCCAAAGGTGCAAGAGATTTTTATTGGCACATCTGGTACCCTTGGGTGGCATTGATTACCATCGGGTTTCTAAAGGATTACTTGACAGGGCTCAGCACAATCAGCTCATGACCTGCCCTCTGTTCCGGCTCTCTCTCTACTGCGCCTTGTTGGTACAGCTTCCTGACAAATGCTAGTTGTCTGCCTGCCGCCTGTTCACCCTCATCTAGCTGCAGAGAGAACAAACTGCCCTACCAAAAAAAGGCTATAACTGTGTCATTCTTGACTGCACAGCCTGAACCGCTAGGGACCAGGGTCTGATGTCTTTCAGAGGGTTGTGCAGGCCAGGGCCAAGGTACTCCTCGTGCCTGGGGAGACCCCAGTCCATTGGTGCAGCTCTGCTCCTAGCTGTGCTTTGGTTGCTAATGCTCTGCCAGGGGCAAAAGGAAACCCAGATCACTGCCAAGAACTAGCTTGAGCTTGTGGTGCTGACACTTGGAAAAGTCTTGCTTTGACTTGCATATGGAAGGAGTACATTTCAAGTTGAATGTCAGCAATGGGCAGAAGGGGGATGCTAGAGATGGCCTTCTCATGGAATGCCGTGCTTGGTGCTAATAGCACTTTAATAGTGTGTGCTCATGAGCGGGACAGATTTTGCTGGGTGCTCGGCCACCTGATAGCCTTTATTCGTGCCAGATGCACATTTTTCCACAGCTGCTTGCAACCCAATGTAAAGCCTGGCTGTCCTTGAGTAAGCCATAGGGATGGGAAACGAAGGCAACGTTGCCAGAAGCACACAACGTGAAGGATGACTAAATGGATCTGAACTAAAACAGGGAGAGCCATTTCACTTTGGGAATGGGTTTTAATAAAGCTTGAGAGAGTCGCACCGGCTGCTCAGTGTGCCAGCAGGGACATTGCACCAGCCGTGTCTGGAGGAACCTCCACACGGCCAGCACTTATCACGCCAGGGCGCAAGGACAATGAAAGGACAGCAAAGGGCAAAATCTCTCCCCACGAGGAGGGTGACGGGCAGCAAACCTAACAATTCCGAGGCTCCAAGGAAACTGGAAGCGAGCTTCCTCCTGGACTGTGAGGTCTTGAAAGGCTGGCTCCATTCTGTGTTCCCAGCACCCAACATGGGATTCCATCCTGGCACTCAGCAAGTATTTCTAGAATGAACAGGTGGACATCAGACAGACTACGCAGACTATATAACGTGAAGCACAGCTAACCACCACCGTAGCAGTCCAGAGGGGACAGACCAACATGGGACTGAGTGAGAAAGGATCCTGGAGGAAGAATTAAGCTTCAAATAAGAGAGTGATTCTGAATATCCCATGGCCCTTAAATCTCCTGACTCCCATTCTAGGCCTTTGCCCACTCTTCTGAGCGTCATGAGACCATAGACTGTTTCAGGCTTCATTCACTCACCGCAGAGACAATTTGATTTACACACTCCTAAATTCACCACCCACATTGGGTAACAAACAAAGGATCCTATGTTAAATACATGAAAAAACAAAAAGACAATGAAAAAGTAAATGAGATACTAATTCGTGTTTTATTTACTGCACACAATTTTATGAGCCTACGCTTTTTAATCCTGTATTTTACACATATACAATAATATGCACAATGAGTGTTTGAAATATTTTAAAATTTAATTGTTTAAATAAAAGGCACTTAAAATATATGTTGTATCATTCAGGATAGGTTAGACTATGCATAGTGCTAACAAAAAACTCTGAAATTTCGATAGCTTAATACACAAAAGTTTATATCTCACTCTGCTGTAAGTTCAGGTAGATGGCAGGGAGAGGGGTTTTGCTCTACAGGAATCAGCCTCTGCCACGTGAGACATCTCCAGACCCCAGGGGAAGGGAAGAGCAGCTGATGAAGGATCAGACACTGGCTCCTCCGAGCTTTAGCCCAGAAATGACACAAGCCACGCCCACCCGCAGCCCATTGGTCAGAACTGATCCGCCAACCACGAGGGGGCTGGACCTAGGTGACAGCTGATGGGGTGTGTTTGGAGCTCTGTCCTCTCTGCAGTACATGTTTATCATTCCTTCCTGGAACCACTCTCTGTAAGAATGTTCCAGAACCACCAATGGGGTGGACTCATTAATGAAGGGTCATCCCCAAAGAGAAGACATTTTCCCTTCCCCTACAGTCTTGAGAGACCTGGGAGTGGTAGGTAAAGGGTATGGATAATGAAATATTGAGATGTCAATGCCACTGGCATCCCTGCTACCCTAGCAGGTAAGAATTTCAAAAATAAATAAAAAGGAAATGTCTGTCACCACTGGCTTGCACACTTACCAGGAAAGTTACCAACCTCTGATAGTAAAATTCAAACTACTGGCTAAGAGGCCTTTTCGATATTCTAGGCCTCAATTCTAGGCCTCAAGGTACACCTCTCAGGCGGTGCTCAGTGACGCCGAAGTGCCCGCATTTCACTCCGAGCCTTGGCCGTGGACCAGAGCGGCAGAGGAAAGGCGGGGTTAGGGGCGGGCGGGGAGATGCTGAGGGCACAGTAACTATTTGGTCCTTCACATCACGAGGTCTCCAATGTTGTGTTTGTTGTCATTTCTAACCAGGGATATCACACAATTCCAGAAATACACTAAGTAGATCGAACATTTACCCTATATCAAAAGGCATTTCTGTAAGGCCTATTTAGATGTTTCTTCGTTTTTTAAAGTATTGGGACCCTCAAAAATTGGTAGTTTTAAACCTCTGGAGGGGAACTCTGAGAGGCCCAACCAGGCATAGGTAACTCAGTGAGTTAGTTGACAAAATTAGCAGCAAATACATGTGCCCTTAGCCGTCTGGAGACGAGCTGTGCTAATCGGAGGCCACCGCACGATCGTGAACAAACTCCACCTCAGCAGAGGAAGCGAGGAGACCCGCCTGTGGTGGAGACCTGCACACGTGGGTTTCTCCTGGGTGGTTTGTAGCTGGCCTCCAGCGCCTCTGAGGGAGGGAACTCTAGCTGCTAAAACCTCAAAGGGTAATTTAAAGAAGTCGGTCAGACTTTTCAGGTTGAGAAGATACAGGATTAAGCCAGTGTGGAGACTCTGCTGCCTTTCAGTGCTGGAAGGGTGGTCCCTGGGCATGGGGGCTTGGCCCGAGGCCCACTCAAGCCCCGTCACCTAAACAAATATCTCTCTGTCACACCTATGTCGCTGGAGAGAATAGCTGAGATTCAGCAAAGCATCTGCGAACTGATGGTTTACACAGCACAGGCTCTCCGGCTGGGGGAGTCCGCCCCGTCCTCTGACATTATTTTCCTTAAGTGAAAAAAACGGAAACCCAGGGTGGTATTAACCCAGGATGACTAAGTCAGTACAGTTGACTCCAGCAGCTTCAACATACCTCACTGATCACCAGCTCCAAATAATCTTAATACTAGGCTCTGTGTCCTCCTCCTCTGAGGGACAGATGCATACCAGGGGCTGAGTCCTCTGGGTACCCAAACCACTGCTCCCTGTGGTGGGAAGATGAGCAGGTGGGCTGCCCTCCAAGGACTCCCAGCCAGGTGACAAAGCAGAGGAAGACTCCACCTGGCCTTCAGGCAGGGTGGGGGAAGCTTACTGGGAAACAGGGTGTTCTCTGTGCCTCCAGCCCAGGGCTGCCTGGGAACTCAGGGAGGTGTGGGAGCCCATGCCGCAGGTGTGTGGCACAGGTGTAGACAAGCTGAACTTGGGCCAACTTCAGCAAAGGCTAAGGTGAAACTGGGT